>JASCZW010006835.1:0-104500 GCA_034211315.2 Aedes japonicus | reverse complement strand
CAAAATTAAACTGATTATCGGATTTTCTTGAAATTTTCAGGGAATGAAGAACTACTAATGAGTTTTGATTTACAACATTTGTTTTATTCAATTTCGTCTCCCATCCCGAATGCCCGCACCTTCCTTTTCACTCCACCCATCAAATTTTGTACAACCGATTTTCCCAGTGTTTTTGTTGTTTTTACCCAAATTTTCTTCAATTCTAGCTCTGTTTTTATAGTTTTGGGATGTTTGCGAAGTTCCGTTTTCATAATTGCCCAGAATTTTTCAATTGGACGAAGTTCCGGTGAATTTGGTGGGTTCATATCCTTTGGCACAAAATTGACTCCGTTGGCTCGGTACCACTCCAATACGTTTCGAGCGTAGTGGCAGGATGCTAGATCAGGCCAAAACAGAGTTGATCCTTTGTGCTTCTTAATGAATGGCAAGAGACGCTTCTTAAGGCACTCTTCCGTGTAAATCGCACCGTTTATTGTTCCGGAAGTGATGAAGGGAGCACTTATTTCACCACATCCGCAAATCGCCTGCCAGATTAGAAACTTCTTTGCAAATTTCGATAGTTTCTTCTTTCGAACATCCTCCGAACATCGAACTTCGACTTGGCAACGAAATATTCTTGCCCAGGAAGTTGACGGAAGTCGGCCTTGACGTATGTTTCGTCATCCATCACGATGCAACCGGATTTGGTGAGCAGCTTCGTGTAAAGTTTCCGGGCGCGGGTTTTCGCAGTGATGTTTTGTTTTTCATTCCGGTTTGGGGCTTTTTGCACTTTGTAAACATGTAACCCAGCACGCTTCATGGTTTTCTGCACAAAACCGACTGACACCTTAGACTTTTTAGCGACATCTCGAATTGACATGTTTGGACGGTTCTTGAATTGTTGTACGACTTTCCTGGCCATTTTACTGTCCATTGGACCACTTTACGACCACTCCCTTCCTTCCTTTGGACACTCAGACGCTCCTTGAAGGTTCTTATTACACGAGACACAGTTGTATTTGCAATTCCAAGCCTTTTAGCAATCCACCGGTGGGACGCCCCTGGATTTTGATTGTGAGTGCACAAAATTTTCTCACGGACAATTTCTTGTTTCGACGACATGACTGGAACTACTGAATGTATAACTATGAAACTTGGCAGATGTAAATAATACACTATGGATAAGATCTACTCAAATTTCTAGGTTTTTTACTCATACGATTCAAAAGTTACAGAAGATTTTCTGTGTGCCATTTTTATCGAATACACCCTTTACACGAGAACTTCTTGCTTTGAAAATACAAAACATCCCAAACTAATCATTATAAAAGAAATTTTTAAGTTAAATTGAAAGTGAGTGTCATAGTTTCCCCGTTTTACAGTACTCATTTAACGATCACTTGAAATTTTACACTTCAAATGTTGGTAGTACATGATATTTTTACTAACATTTGACGTTTTATCCACTACCGCAAGCTCAACAGATGGCGGAAGTGTTTTCACAAGTCCTGAGCAATTTGCGATTAGGGCGAATGTGCAACATGTTTTTCAATGCAATGCATAATTATTACCACTATATAAAGAATTTTTATCTTTTCGTCCTGATTGTGCGTATTCATTAAATGTTGTTTTCGCAAAAGGCGTAGTGTTGTTTTAGTATTAAAACAATTTACGCCATATTGATTGTTGACAAAGTGAAAGGTGTAATTTGAATCAAAACATAAACTTGGCGTGAAGTGAAAGGCGTTTTTGAAAAAATAACCAAAACACCGGCGAAAAGTGGAAGGCGAAAACTATGAAAATGTCAAAAACAGGCGAATAGTAGAGGAAAGGCTTGTAAGATGGAACAGCGCCACTTTTAACATTCATAGCGACAACACGATCGCGCTAACAAGTGTTAACCTCATTTTTTTACTATTCTTCAATTTTCATTTGCTTTTGGAGTGAGTACACTCATTCGATTTAGCTCTTCCAGGTTTCAATGTTCGAAAGTGTTGGCAGAATTAAAATAGCAATTATTTCTTGCGCTTAGCAAGTGTAAATTTCCCACCAATATCCAAAGGTTAACATTTGTGTTGGCTAGCATTTTTGGTGTATTTTTATGATCCAAAGGCATTTCCAAACAAATCGTAAAGTGAAATGATTTTTTGATGTTTTGTGTTTATGACGTCATGTTTGTAAGATGGAACACTGTTAGACTTGTAAGATGGAACACATTTTTTTTCGTTTTGAAATATATGAATGACATTTTTTATGTTTAAAAATTCCATGGAATCAATAATAATTTGAAATATAACAATACATTTTTTGAAATTGCAATTTTCGATGGCTTTCGAAATATGGCAATAATTTTTTTTTTATGCCTAAATAATAAGTTCCGTGGGCCAACTTGGAGCCCTTTAGTTCCTCTTTCGATGAATCCTCGAAAAAATAAAAATTATACATGTTACGAGCATAAAACGATTCGTGTTCCAACTTACAAGCCATTTTTTGAAAATGCAATTTTAGATGGATTTCGAAAAAAGGCCATAACTTTTTTTTGATGGCTATAAACAATCAGTTGCTTCGGCAAAATTGGAGCCTATTAGTTCTTCTTTCGAAAGATGTCTTTGGATCCGAAATGAAAATTGAAAAATAAAAATTGTACATGTGACGAGCAAAAAACGGATCGTGTTCCATCTAACAAGCCTTTCCTATATGTGGCGATAATTTTATTATCCAGTGCTTGTGAGGCTAACATTAGAAGTGGCGTAATTAGACATACTATCATTGAAAGGCGAATATTAAAAATGAGCCAATTTAATTGAAAAACGAATGAATATCCATCATTATTCACTCAAAAAGCTAGCTTTGTTCTCTGAAAATTTACTCCCCAATATTACAATCATCATTCCCCTTTTGTTTTAATTCTGTATGTGTATTAAACTGTGTACATGTTAAACTGCAAAACGGTTATTGTGTTGTGTCTTTTTACCTTGGAAAATACTATCCTTGTGAACAAGAGTGTCTTTTACAATAGCGACTATTTTCTGTTGCAATCAAATTCATACGCGAAATATTCTTCTAGTACCTTTTTCGCCTCTTTGATGTCCACTCAATACTTCACGAGATATACATGCAACATCAAATTATCTCATCGAATCCTTAATGATAAATACGGAACAAAACCGCGTTTGATGTTCCAACTTTCAATCATAAACATGCGTTCATTGATTCGGATCCTCGGATAATACGCCCTGACCACATCAACGATAGTGGTAGAAGCCCATCATTATCAGTGAGCTGACCACAATTTCCAATTATCGGCTCCCACCCTATCAAAACCCATCGACAATCAATCGACGGCATTCCACTTCCGCATACCATCCAACTCCTCTCCGACCCATCCTGAATCCGAATCCTGAAGTGCTTTCAATTTGTCAGCAAATATTTTGCTTCTTGAAATAGCCGTTGAGCATGCTTCATTCGTTGCGTACGACACCAGTCAACCTGGACCCCGAATTCGATTCGAGAAATCTTTAAATCACAGGAGAGGAAAATTATACACTCATTACTTTTCACTTTGAATAAGAGTGCTTTCGTTCCTTTTGCCAGAGTTCGGTCCTTCGCCACCGTAAGCAAACAAAGGCCTAGCAGAGGTGCCGACGGCGTCATCGTCGTCTCGGAAGGACTGCGCTCCATTGTTTCAACATCCGGTGTCGAATTTCTTTGATTTCTGGTAAGGAATCGAATAGAAGCAAAAAAATCGCCCAGCCAGAACAGAAGGGGATGCTTGTTTATTGTTGTAGTAGCGTCAGGATCGTCGTCAGCGTAGACTTTTGACTTGATGACGACGACGACGACGACGACGGTATTTAGTCAAGTCAGCTTTGGGAAAAGGGGGAAAACTGTCGCCGAGTATTGTTCTTTCCGATTTTTCAATGGATCGCTCCATTACCCAGCAATTATCGAGCCAAAATAGTTGCAATCTTTTCAGTTGTGAAGGCTATTATTATGATTCTTGGCTGCACCGTAATGAATAGTTGTACATATTTAAATGCCCTTTTGCACGGTGACTTTTGAAAGGAAATCCGAGGGTTTTCTTCTCCTATTGAACGAAACTGGAGGGCTCTCGAGCCTGGGAATTTCGGTTAGAAAAATCACGCGGAATTCAAATGAGCGTCGTTGCTTTTTGGCGTCGGACTTGGAACTGGCAATCGAAAAAGGGCGAACGGAAGCAATTGAATCTCGCACCCACTCTAGGAGTAGGCCATTTAAATCATCTATTCGTTTGAGCACGTGTTGCCACTTGACGACACGGTAAAGGATCCTCTTCAAGTTAGGGAAGATCAAGCAAAGCGATAACACGCAACGAACAATCACCATGGTGATTGAAGTACGTCGTTGGTTTGAATAATTCTGTCTCTCAATAACAACAATGAATCATTAGCGGCGGCCATCAGATAACATTGAACGAACAGCAAATTAGCCCTGATGGAAACTATGTTCCACGCCGCCTACTTGTAACACATTTCATTCGATGACAGGGAATCAAGGCCCTCGTACCCTGCCCGTTGGTTTATATAAATTATTCGACAAGACGAACAACTCCGGCAACAACCGAAAACGGTAGCAATTTTTAGCCCCGAGGAACGCTTCTATAAATTTCCCTTAAGACAATTGCAGTGGCTGTCTGTTCGTACGTGGTACGTACCCGAAAGCCACCACCGGTTCAATAAATAAAAATGAAATATTCTCTCAAAGGCGAAGCGGCCGTAAGTTGCTTGTGTGTATCCTACGTACTCTAAATAGCAGCGAAGGATGTTGTTTCTAGAGATAGGTAGGTATATAGGGGAGTAGCACATTTCAGCTTGGTTCGGTTTATATTGGTTGGTTTGTTGGTGAGACTCCGAAAGTGAAAGAAAGTGTTGCCTTCTTGAGCTGGTTATTGTTGTTATTGTTTTTTTTTTCACTTGAGTTGTTTGAAAACGGAAGCGAATAAACGGAGGACGGGGAGGAGAGAATTCCACTTATGGGAAAAAGTACTCTTCTCCATTTATGGAATGGAGCTAAGGATCATACACTGAAAGAAGGGAGTTCATAAATGGCACAGATACAGACCAGATGTTCAAAACTAAAATTAGTGAGGTCTTGGAGAGTTTGTTTTGCAAATGAATATAATCAATCTGTTTGTGTTTTATAAAGGGTGACCACGATAAAATTGCATAAAATAATTCGGAAAAATTATCCAATTCCACCTCCGAAACCGAATGTCCATACTTGTACCTTCCCTAATAAACATGTACCATACAGGGACGATATTATAGATGGTGTGACCATACCACTTACAGTTAGGATGATACCCCGAATTGGTGGTTGGGCACTTCTTATGGTTATTGTTTATACGGGTTAACAACATCAATCTACACGTTGATTGTTGTTTTTTGTATTCTCCCTAGCGCGGAGTAATGATCTTTGATGAAGTTTGTCAGAAGCAGATAATTTCCCGTCTCCATGCGAGGCTCTAGGAGCGGACAGTAATTTATTGCTAGAACCAGTGCTGTGCATTTTCTTGGTGGTTATAAGACTATGACCATCATCTTCTCATGATCATTAGAACTCACGAGTGATGGTCAAATACTGTGTCACTCACAAACAGGTTGATCTCATTTGACCGTTTGTAACAAAAGCCTTCATGACTGCTCGAGGAAGTGATAAAGGGTGTCCACGATGAAATTGCCACACACAAAATTGATTCGCAAAATTCGAGTTTTCATCCGATTGCCATCAAATTTTCAGGGATTGAGAAATAACTATTAAACTTCATTTTACCATTTTACTCGTATTTTATTTACAGTCCATACGCAAATGCCCGCACCTTGGCCTTAACCCCGGCCATAAGATTCTGCACAACCTGTGAATCAACCGTTTTTTGCATGTAAACCCATACTTTCTTCAGTTCCTCGACTGTCTTCACTACCTTCGGTCGTTTAAGAAGGTGCTGCCTTCATAATCGCCCAGTACTTCTCGATGGGGCGGAGCTCCGGAGTGTTGGGAGGGTTGAACATTTTCGGCACGAAATTTCCGCGAGTTTTGATCACAGGACTTTAAACTCCACCGATCTCATTTGGACTCCACCCAAATTTTCATTAAATTCTACCCAACGGTTAAAGTTAGAGCAATTTCTGTAGTGTGGCAATTTCAGTGGACACCCTTTACTCGATTTTCCTGTTTCAAAAGTACTAAGGATTGGTGGTAGTTCATGTATCGTTTAAGAAAGCCAGTTTAGTACTCAAAAGGATCGCCCCAAGCATCTCTATAAATAAACTGTGAATATTCTTCTAATGATACATATTCGAATATGCACCAACAAATCACTTTCATAATCGTTACTTTTTTTAATTTTTTTTTGCCAAAATAAGGTTCTAACGTGATACTCGCTTTATTCGAGAAATCCTCGATTCCGCTAGCGCAAGAGAAGCATCCATCGGACATGGTTCTAACTGATTCAGAATTCAACATCTCTGGTCCGACAGATTTGGTCCTGGGTGCACCCAGGGCTGGTAGCGGATTTATGGATAAATAATAGTAACTTAAGTGACTAAAATATTAAAAATAGTGACCAAATAGCGACAAAATAGTGACCAAATAGTGGCTAAAACGTGATTTCCAAATTTTAGTATTTTTATAAATTTGTTGTATAAGTACAGTGAAAATGAACTCCGTGAACACCCCTGTTTGCAACAATGAGTAATACTGCGTTGCAGTGCTTACTTCTGACGTATTTTGCTTCTCAACTCTTTTTTGAGCCGTTGCTATGTGATGCAGTTAAAGCTGTTTTCACTTTTAACCTTAGTAAAAACTAGTTCCAATACTCCTCAATTCTATACTCTGTACTCGAGTTCAGTATTTCCCATTTTAACCAATTCCATTCGCCATGAAGATGACGATCATAGTTTATTTTTTTAAATTATTTCGTTTATTCATGAGGCTCAGACTTGTGTAACACTTTATTGAGCCGATATTCAAAATTGTTTATTTACAATAAGGGAAGGTCCATTAAATATGTCACGCAGTAAGGGGAGAGGGGTTGAGAAAACGTGATGATCCATACAAAAAAATTTGGAGGTCCATACAATAAACGTGACAAGGGGGGAGGGGGGTCAAAAAAGTCCATATTTGCGTGACGTAATTAATGGACGTTCCCTAATTTTAGTAGGCTCGAGATTAATGGGTCACATTACCGTTTGGAAGGAACTAGGCAGGTAACTAATTTAAGTAGATAAATGTTGGTCAAGGCTGAGTTTGCCATCAAGTCCTCGGTTCCTATAGCTCCTTTTAGGAGCTAGGCGCAGATGGTTGACCAATATTTGATTTAACAGAAGTCAAGTTAAGTCAGAATAAACTCAAATAATTGATGAATTGTGAATTTTTAAAATCTGCTGTTTTATAAACCAAAAATATCTGTCTCAAAAATTTCCTAGAAAATATATAAAACTTTAATTTACGAGTTTTAGTGGAACTTTGAAATCACTACGCTTTTATAAATAGGTCGAGTTTCACTTTATGATCGAATTATGTTCGCTTGACTTTCGAGATATCGAACAATAAAAATCTAGATTTAGAATTACTAAGCAAGTAACTGAAAATAAGTCCTTTAACCTGATTTACTAATTCTTTCCCACTTTTTTCGATTATTTGATACCAAAAAAAGTACGCTTTGTAAAAAACTGAATCCTACAAATTTCGAAAAAGGAGTGTAAATCAAAACTAACTTGATTTTTTAAGTAGTTTCTTCATTGCACATTTGTTTTTGCATGTTGATTAACGTTTTGAGTTTTCAACTCCTATACCATCAACATTTGGAGAATCTAAAATATTACGATCTCTAATGGCCGCCAATATTGAAGTCGGCTTCGATAGGGAGGAAACGGTTCAACTTTTGACTTTGGTCGTTTGACAGCTGATCGATAAGATATGATAGATTCTCTGTCAAACGGCCTAAGCCAAACGACAAATCTGTTTGCTCCCTACCAGAAACCGAGCTCAATCGAGACGGCCATTTCTAAAGACCTCGTGTTTTCTCCGCGTCGAATTTTGTTTAAAAAAAAATCAAACCAGACTCGCATCAAGAGAAAAGAACTTGTTCAAGAGAGTGAAAATCTATATAAATATAGATGAATTGGTGTTTCGTATGTCACGATTTAACTCGATAACAGATGAACGGTTTTAAAAGACTCTTTCAGCGTTCGATTTTTCTTGCGGTTCACTGAGTTTATATGTACAGGGTGCGGCAGAAAATAATGCGAAAATTTGTTCTATTTCTTTCAAATCCCATTTTTAAATAATTCAAGCAATAATATCAACATTTTCGAGTGCAGTAATCTTTATACAGTCCTTTTAGACAAATTTATTCAATGTGTCCTCCATTTTTATTAATAACATCCTCGAGCCGACGGTGGAAGCCAGAGCATGCCTTTGGACGTAGTCCTCCGACATTGATTGCCATGTGCGTGTTATGGTTGACTACAGGGTTTTTCAATAGGATGTTATGTTTTGCAGGCTCGTGTTTCAACATACGCCCAAATCGAATAATCCAACGGATTAAGATCTGGACCGCTAGCGGGCCACAAACCTTCGGCTAAAACTTCATGTTATCTTTCATTGTTGGGTTCGACTGGACGTGACACTGCGCTCCATCCTGCTGTAGGACAACGTTTTGGTCCTCGGAGAAGTTGGCCTTCACCCAGGGAAGCACTTGGTCCTTAAAATGCCGATATACACTTCGGTGTTGATTTTAACTCCAGCATCAATGAAAACAGGTGGCATTTTCAAACCGTTGACGCCACCAAGCCAAACATCATGACATCAGCCGGATGTTTGGTTTGAAATCTTAATTTCACTTTTTCCGAACGTCCTCAATTTTCGTCAGAGAACAGGATTATCATGTTTTCCTTCTTCAACAAGGAAAGCAATATCTCGGAACGAGTCACTCGTAGTTGCTTGACCCGGTCCGTAATCAAGTGGCGTTTCACTCTGGCTCTGGAAGATGCCTGCAGGTCTTTTTGATGATTCTCCGCATGGATTTCTCCGAAATATTGGCTTCCTTTGCAAGTTTGCTTATGGAACACACCGGGTTGCGAGCAATTTTTGCACGGATCGATTTGATTTGAGGGCGGACGTCCGCTACCCGGCTTCCGCTGCTTAGGACCATCCTGCAGGACTTTTTATGTGGTAAACTGTTGCCAAATGGCACCCTACCACCTTGGCAATCTCTACCGGCTTCTTCTGGGCGAGCAACAAACTGGTGATCACTTCTTTCGCGAACATTTTGACGAATTTGCAATGAAACGAATAGAATGTTTGGATGCAGCACTTGAAAGTAAACATAAACAAATACACTTTCGACAGAAATTAGTCTCTAGCAACACGAATTAACCCACTACTCAAGTTTGAACATTTCCGCATTATTTTCTGCCGCACCCTGTAATTCCTTTTTGCCTTTCCGCTGCCTGTTCATCTAATTCACTTCCTTACTTTTCTTCCTCCTCTAATCCAGCTTTATCTTCCCGTGCATTTGCTTCCATTGTTTTAATTTTTCTATCATCCTCTCCTGTTCTTTGTATTTTCCTGATCCTTCTTGGTGTCTAAATCTCCTTCGATCTAACCTTGGAATCCATGTATGCTTTCAGGTCGTAACCTCTCAATATTGCTTCTATTTGCAGACATATTTCTTTCCAATCTTTTTATCACTCTCTGATTGAACAGTGGCAGTATGTGCACGCATTAAATATTCACCGACAAACCGACATGAAACTCAATCTTCACTATTGATCAAGAATCCATAACGACCGATTCAAAATGTGCAGCGATCCTATCTGTCAAAACCTATAGAATCATTTTATCTAGATCAAATGAAGGTGTCCAGAATTGCTCGGACATGAACCTTCTTATCAAGTTCCTAAGCGTATTCGTGGCTTCAATAACTGTTCTCAGCGAACACGAAGATAGATGTCAGTAATATGATTTCAACAGATATATTAAGACATTTGCTATTGTCATTCATGTCGGTTTGTTGGTGAAATAATGTCGTAATCTTCAAATCAATACTCGATCTAGTCGTTTGCTCAGCCCCAAGGAAATCGTTTCTCCTTTCTCCCTTATAACTTCTCTTCATCTTTGAAACAATGCTCCCTTTACACTCAGTCTTCAATTTTTTCGCCTCCTTCAATAATCTTCGCAGAAATCTTTGCTTGTCATCGTTGTCGACAACTTGACTCCTGAGATATTTTGAAAAATTGACCTCCTCCATTAATAAATGCTCTGCTTCCGGTAGTATGTACAGCCCTCTCATTTTGAGATCAATGCGGTTTTAATTCAAAGAAATTTCAAGTAAAAACAATATCATAAAATTCAAATATAAAGAAATCGATTGGCTCTCAGATCTTCTAATTCGATTCTTTATTTCACATCGAACTAATGCATTCGAGTTGGACGGGATTCTGTACTAGCTCAAATGGGAAACTATTCATGGCCATGATAAAAAAGTTTCCAATTACCTGCGCAGGATTTTGTAGCGATGGCTGAGTCCGGTGGTGTGCTGAAGACGTAGGGTTTTCCGGCGGATGCTGACACGTTTTCTCCCGGTGTGGTATCGGGGACGACGATGCTGACGTCGAAGAGATCTAGGGTCAGTATTTGATCTCGAAACGAAGAACTTTTTCTCGCCAAGCGTTCGTACAAAAAGTCGCTTCGTTTCGAGATCCAAAATACGACCCTGGATGTCGTTGAGTTAACGGCGGATTGCCAGTGGGCGGTCGCTTTCCCACAAAATGGCGGCGTGAGCTCGTGTGCAATGGCCGAATTAAAGGTGCGGAGGGAGTGGTTGGATGGAAGGCTTCCGATTTGGAATCGTCGAGAGCGTCCGGAATACCGGTTCCCCGAGTTAGCAGCCCGGCTTCACGTACCTTTTTAGTTTCACCGAGCGAAGATTAAAAACGAACTACTAACTCTGGTTCGGGTTCGATCCTTCGTACGATAATTGGCGACGTACGAGGACCGCGCTCGGAACCTAAACATGGTAGGTGGGTGGTTTCTACAACAGTTTGGCGACTGTCGGGTGAGTTTCGCTCGACTAACTTAGCGAACTTCTCTCCCTTTGTTTGGTTACCTAGAATTCCGGCCTTAGCGGACACACGAGCACAGTTGGTCGGTATGCGATCCACGACGAAATTATCTGGGACCCCAATTTGACTCCGTTGATCCTTTCGAAATTTCCAGCCCGTGTATTAAAAAAGCGCCTAAGCGCTTGAAGTCCAACGCGAATGGCGAATGTTAGTTTGATTTTCTACTATTATTCTCTAATGAAATTACCTTTTCTGTGGTTTCGATCCAAACAAAACGAAGTGAAAATCTTGCAAACGTCAGTCACGCTGACGGAAACTTATTCTGGAAACACAGCAAAAAGATCTCGTCAAAAGCACTTCACTTTCAAACCCACTGTTCTCAATATAATACCTTCGGTAAACTTTGGAGGAACACACGTTTCACTACTTAAGAAATCCAATATTTTTACTCCTAACTTAAAGACCGCGATACTTCTACTGCTCTTGTGTGAGCGATAATGAACGAGCAAGTTTTCTTTTCCTTCAGGAAACTTTGAAGAAAAATTAATTATTATTTAGTAAAATTCAAATGGCGATGGCAATTCTGCACCTTCTGATTCAAACAAATGCTTAAAATGAGCACTTTCAGGAGCCATTGCTGAACTCACTGAAGTAATATACCACTTTGCTTAGCCGAGACGCGAACCACGTGAAACATTTCCCACCGGAGAAAGTCAAGTCGCCAGGCAAAGGCAGGTTAGTATTAAGGCTTTCTAAATTCTAGAGACTGATAGCAGCGCCACTCTCATCGCCATCGAGATAACGTTGAACCACATTGATAGACAAAAACAAACACACACATATTCATGCAAAAACACTACAGTGAAAAGCAAAGTTAAAAGAACCAAATCTATGCCAATTATGTTGGCATTTGGTGGATGATCTGCTTATTATAGAAGATCAAGATGACTTAGAGAAGATCATTGCAGCCTTAGAGGAGTGTATGGTAGAGGTAGGACTTGAAATTAATACAAATTAAAGTCAAATATTAATAAGAGTACCTAATGCAACGAAAATTATTCCAAATAAGATAAAATTAAACGGAAAGGAGTTTGTTACCTGTAAGTCATTGAAATACCTTGGAGAAAATCTGACTAATACTCTTAATCTTTCAGCTACTACTAGGAAGATATGTGTTGATGCTATGAAATCAGCCAAAACCGTAGTTCAGTTTTGTAAAAATTTCAGACCATCGTGGGAAATAGGTAGACTTATATATAACACGGTTATTTCTCCGGCCATTCAGTATGGAACTAAAGTAACAACTCTTACGAAACGGAGTAGATTACAATAAGCAAAATATCAGAAACTTATAGTGAAAGATATTTGGAATAGCTGTAGAAAAGAAAACAGGGAGTTGAATGTAAGGAAGGAATTGAAGGGAAAAACAATAAATCGAAGAGTTTGAGTAGGAAGAATTTCGTATTATGGTCATATCATCAGGAAAGAGTCATCGCATCCACTTAACGGGTGTCCACTGAATAATGAGAACGAAAAGAATGGGTCAGGAAAAAAATACCAGTGAAGTTTTGTTCAAACGGATTTATTTTATTAAAAGGGTCAACTTAAATCTTCAAACTAAGTTTAGTGAATATTGTCATATGGTCCGTGGTCCGCCGTGCGGCGCAGCTTAGTCGTTATGCTGGAACATGACCGTTGGACGGCAGCCACATCGATTTTTCGGATGCAGCTTTTGATCCTGTTGGTAAGTTGCTTGGTGTTCTTGGCCTTCCAATTATCCTTGTATACCATGGAGCTCAAAAGACCGAAGAAATCCTCGATAGGACGGCACTGTGGCAAATTTGTCGGATTCCGGTCTTTTGGGACATATGGTATATTTGGCTCTCCAAAAACGTTAGCGTTTTTTGCGTAGTGCGATGATGCCTTGTCCGGCCAAAACACGTATTTGCCATCCGAGTGATGTTGTTTAAGAAATGGGATGAGTATTTTCTGCAAACACTCTCTTTGGTACACCTCCTGGTTGATGGCCAAACCGCTTGGTTTGAACCACGGCTTCGAAATACCCTTATCGGATATTACGATGTATAACATAACCTTCGATTCAAATTTGTGCTTGAACTTATACATTACTTTTGGAGGAGTAGTAGATTTGTCCTTAGTGTAGAATCGGTCGTTTCCCGGTATCTGAGACTTCGAAAGAGGAAAGTAGCTTTCGTTGGCCAGAACGAAAGATTTTCCGCCGTAATTCCGAGTCATCCAGCGGCATTGGGATTTCACGGTTTGAATCTGCTCATCTGTGTACTCTGGGGATCTGGTTTTCTTTCTACACACTATTCCTTCTTTCTTTAGCGTCTTGCAGATGAGTGACTTCGAACAATGGAACTTTCGGGCTGCTTCCCGTTGACTTACCGAATCCTTGTTGTTGAACATGCTGCGCAGCGAGCGGAGCGTTTTCTCATTCATTATTTTCGCTGGACGGCCGCAACCTTTCTTCCGGGTTACTCTCATGCATGCCAGGATACGGTATACGGTGGATACCGGAACTTTTTCACGACAAAAATGGTCCACCGTGTATTTTTTTCCACGATCTTCGTTCGCTTAAAGAATTGTTCTTCCTGTTTCGACGGCATGCTGAACACGACTGAACATGTTAGAGTGAAATAAGAGTGTATGAAAATTTTCTGGAGAGTGCAACGATTCATTCATCTAAAGTGACATTTCTATGCAGCCGTTTTTGTGCTGATGGAAAAGTATTGAAATCATTCTCATTTTTTAGTGGACACCCGTTAAGTTTGCATATAAATTTAAATTTGATTGAAAAAAGGCAGGTAGACCTAGTTTCAACTGGAAAGATTCTTTAAAACAGAACCATGAAAGATACGAAGGTATGAGTAAAAACGATTGGAAGATATATTATTAGGAACAGTAGAAATTTGCAATATCCTAGTATATTTACTAGTGCAAATAAAAACAAATAAAATGTTTTAATTGAAGCTAAAGTTCAGTATAGCCGTGGAATTTTCCTTTTGTCTTAACTTTTTATAAATCATTTATGCTAAAAAATTCCACTGTTCCTTTGAACTACTAGAAAGTTCCCCCTATACTTCTGGAAACTTTCTTCCCGATTTTAACAAAAGTATCTACCTGTACTTCTGGGATTTTCTGAACCTCGAGAAGTTCTCATTCTGAAATGCTTGAATGTACAGTTCGGAACTTTATGGAAGCTCTCTAGCACTTTTGGGTAGTTCCAACTAAACTGTTGGACGCGACCTTCTGGCCGTAGTCTTCCGAAGGTCCTCACAGAGATCGGCTGACCCTGCTACAAGAAGTCATCACGTAGGCTATTCTCTCAGAACAACCTGCGGAGTATAGTCCTGCAGCCATAGGTAATCCTTGCACTGATGGTGGGTTCTTATCACACATCACATCACATCACAACATTAGCCTTAGGTTGTAGTTAGTTTAACCTGTATGATTACATTAAGGTTTTTTTATCGGTGTATTTTTCAAAAAATGTCAAAAGAAAACCCATAAATTGAATATTTATAAGTGTTTAGACAGTTTAGAATTTGAAATTAATGTGTTATGTAAATCATACTTGAAACTCCCACCCATCTTCCCATCCGTTAAATTGTAATTGCTATTAACCTCGAGACGGCCGCGAATAATTGGTTCTATCCCCCTAAGTTCAGTTTTAAGATAAATGATGTATAAAAACATGAAAACTTGGCTCTGTTAAGTTGATTCGGTTGAGCCTGTACAAATAAATGATTATTAAAAAAACTTGCTACAAACAATATTTTTCCGATTTCTCTTTAATGACAAATTTGGAACAATCATAAGTCACGGCGACTGTATTTTGGCATCTGGTTATTAAATGCCTTGTAGAATAGATGAAGAAAGATTTGTTTAAATCACCAGTCCTCTGTTTACAAAAATAATGTACAAAAGAACAAGAATTAATCTAGTGCTCATTGGATATTTTCCAAAATCAGGAATTCCCGAACGGAATGTGTAAGCTAACTACAAGGGCTCCAACACGTTTACTTGTTATGCATCCTTCGTAAAGACGTACGCAAAGATCATTCATCCTACCTACGTAATGAAAATATCAAAATATTGTTGTTTACAGTCCCGAAAAAAAAAAAAATAATTACCCATTAGCATAATTAACTTCGCATTTTTCAACCCAAAACAAACTCCGTTACGTGAAAATCATCTGGCAGCACCGCAGGCGCCGAACCCGAACCTGCTTGCGCACGAATCGCGAGTCGCTCATCTATAAGAAGTCTCCGTTCGGCCGACTGAGCAATCATTTCGCGCTTTACAACTGACCAGTTCGTTTCGTATACCCCTCAACAAGTAAATCAATCGAGTTTCACGCTTTGTAAACAACGGATCTAACGGCAAGCAAACAAACACAAACCTTGGATTACGCAATAGTTCGCCAATCGCGATCATCCCCCAGCACAACTGACACAAGTTATATCAACAACAGCAACAGCAACATGGTGATTGCCGCGGTTAGAGAACCGGTGAGCCTTTGCTCGCAACTGCCGTCGTTTGAGTACAAGAATGGCAGCTCCAACGCCGTCGCCGCCAGCAGTGATAGCCTCAGTGAATTGGAAGTGGGGCTGGCGGCAAAACACGCGCTGCTACTCGCCAACATCGAGAACCGTCTGATAATGGGTTTATCGGATGCGATTAGCAATTTCGCAAAAACACCAGAGGATTTTCTGTTTTGCTTTATGGCGCCACCCAAACCCGGAGACAGTGCCACCCATATGCACGAAGTCTTGCTGCAGGCCTTTTGTTTTGAGCACGATATTTACATAATCAAGGTAGGTTGATTTTCCGAGAAAGGATTTCATCAGATTCATCCTTCAACCCCCGCATTGAAACGAGTTATTAATAAAAGTTTATTTTTCTCTCTCCTTTTTGTTCCATCAGGTCGATAGTGCGGAAAAGCTCAGCCGACTATTGGGCTCCAGCACGGTGCAATCCTGTGCCCTGATCCAGAAGACATGGTCCCCGGACCATCAAACCGAGGTGCTATCGAAGGTCGAAGAAAAACTCGTGGACTACTGCGAGGAACACTGGGAGGCGCCTGTCAAGCCAATTATCAAACTACCGGAGAAGTAGGCCGTTGCCAACGCAGAGCCGAAGTCAGTGGACTACCTGATGGAATTTAACTCGTCTCCGTTCGTGGAACAAAAAGTGGGAAAGACTTCCCTGCTTGATTTCGCAAAACAAACACACACACACAAACATGCGTTCGCTCAGTGATATGATATGTAAATTCGAACAACAACCGGTTGCTTGCCCAGTGAGAGATCAAGGGCGCTAACCACTTTTACCATCGTCGCCGGGCAGCAGCAGCAGCAGTAATCGTGCGCAGCTTTAATCGGTATGGGGATTTCCCAAAAAAACAAATGTGATCGTCGTTCATTCGTTTGCTGAGCAATACAAAGAACTGCAGTTTGGTGCAAAACGTGTCATTGAAAAATGTAATAGTGCTTTGACTGTTTGATGAAAAGTGTTGGACGTGAAAGAGAGACATTTAAGTCAAGAAACTTCGAAAAGTTTCAAATGAATGCCAAAAAAAAAAGAAACTGAGAATATAGTTGAAAACGTATTCTGCAAATGCTTTATATTAAAGTGGAAAATAGAATCAACAAATTTAAACTCAAAAAAAAAAAATCGTTAAATGAATAAAGAAATATCACATTCCCCAGCAGAAAAGTTATGGTTGATTGGTTTTAATTAGGAAGTTGTTTCAAGTTCTCGTCAACTCGTGTGGTAGCTTTAAGCGAAAAAAAAGTTAGCTGATCAATTAAAATCAGTTTATATGATTTGATTATTTGACGGGCTAACCTCGCTCGCCGGAATACTGAGTGATGGCGGTTGCAGTGGTCGTGCTACGGTAAAACTTAGGCAGGTAGGTAGGTGACCTTTCAAGGTTTGTTATTGTTTACACTGTCACTGGTCGTTGACTTCTAAATCGAGGGGTGATTTTGAATTAGAAATAGAAGCTTGTTGTCTAAATAATTGACCGACTGATCTAGTTTGGAATGTAACTGCAAGCATCATTGGCGTAGTCAGAGAACGACAGGATGCAAATTGAAACACCGCTTCCTAATTCAAGTAAGGTCTGTATCCGCAATAATCTGGATACCCAAAATATGTAGTAAATAGTAATAACACGTATGAAATATTTTATTTCTAATGTGATTTTATTTCATAAGTTTGGGTTACGGTTTATAAATCGTTAAAAATCTCGACCATACGGGTTTGTACAGACTCCTTAGTGACTTTGCTGACAGATCTGGTTCAGATTTGTTGGGAATGTATGGCATTTTTTCCATGCTGGGTATATTCATCATTGCGACCATTTTTAAGATTTATTGCAATATATTCCTTCCAGCCGAATAAAATGCACAACTTGTCTGGGCTCTGCATCGCAAATATCAAAGGGTTCTGCAAGCTCCTTATCCAGAAATGTACGCCTTTTATTAAAGATTGCTGTACAATAACATATCAGGTTGAAAATTCAAGAATTTTGCGATTCATTGAAATGCTCGGATTTAGGCACCGTTTCGCTTGCCTAGCAATGTTATTGTTATCCCAATTGGTCTCTACTTTTATTTTTTCCCATTTCTTGATCTCCATTCTAAGAGAACAAGCAGACACTCCACATAATGGTTCTGTCCCTGTTAATTGTTGAGATGATCCGAGTCTTGCTAGCATGTCGGGTTTTACATTCCCTGGAATTTCGCAGTGGCCGAGAACCCAATAAGGCTTGCTTCATTTAGAATTGGAACAAACTTTTGCTCATATTGTGGCGCTTCTGGTGAACGGATTTGGAAGTTCTTGGCGCCACGTATGTATTTTTGACATTCCGCAAATCGACCGTACTTTGTAAACAATCAACATGGAAGCCGAAAGAGGAAACAATTGTGCAAACAGTCTGATCTGGCTAGCAAACAGTACCCAGTACGATGGCGCGTTATCAAACGGTATAAGGAAACATTGACGACGATTCGGAAGCCTCAAGCCAATCGTCGGAGTGGAACTGTCGACCGGAAACTGCGTGGTAAGATTTTGAAGACGATTAAGAGGAATCCCAATCTGTCGGACCGTGATTTGGCCAGAAAATTCGGTGCTGCCCATAGTACCGTGAGGAGAACTCGACTCCGGGAAGGAATCAAGTCGTATCGAGCTAGCAAACAGCCAAATCGGACCATAAAACAGAATAGTGTGGCCAAAATCTGTGCTCGGAAGCTATACGACCAGGTGCTGACCAAGTTCGACGGGTGTCTTCTGATGGACGATGAAACCTATGTCAAGGCTGACTTCGGGCAAATCCCAGGTCAAAAATTTTAGTTGGCAACGGCTCGGGGGGATGTTCCAGCCAAATTTAAATTTGTTTTTGCCGACGAATTTGCACGTAAATTCATGATTTGGCAGGGCATTTGCAGCTGTGGCATAAAAACGAAAGTTTTCGTTACAAATAAGACAATGACGTCGGAACTATACCAAAAAGAGTGTCTCCAAAAACGAATTTTGCCGTTCATTCGATCCCACGACCATCCCGTAATGTTTTGGCCAGATTTGGCAAGCTGTCATTATAGCAAAGTTGTTCAAGAATGGTATGCAGAGAAAGGGGTCCAGGTTGTTCCGAAAAACCTTAACCCACCCAACTGCCCCAGTTCCGCCCTATTGAAAAATACTGGGCAATCATGAAGAGGAGACTCAAGGCAAAGGGAAAGGTTGTCAAAGACATCAATCAGATGAAGACCTGGTGGAATAAGATAGCTAAAACGATGGACGAAGAAGGTGTGCGCCGCCTAATGAGCCGTGTTACAGGAAAAAATCGAGAATTCCTTCAAAACCGTGACGAATAATTTGATCAGTATTTTTTCTTAAAAGTATGAAGAAAACGCTACATTTGTATCAAAAAAAATCTGGAATTCAATAATAAATAACTGAAATACAGGCAATTGTTTTTGTTCCAAGTCTATCTGAAGCAAGCTTTATATGTCATCTTGGTTTTGACAGGCCAATTTTTGAAGTGCCGTAGCACATTCCCAAATAAGTTCAGAATTAAGCGTTGCTGATTTTAAAACATTCACTGCTAGAGTATCAGACATATAACAGATATTTAGTGCCACAAGATGTACTTGTATACGAAGAATCTTTTAACCGAGTTACAGACAATGGCAAATAAAACCCCCTCAAGACGAAGTGAGTCATTTTGTAGTTTTTGTAGCCATTCGGAAGTAGTGCTCAACCCTGCATATTTTTGTGTGGATCACATAGGTCGTGAAGTTATTAAGAAACGCCTACTTGAGTAGTGGTTTATGGTGACTTCCCTCAATGCCAATTTGCCGTTTAATGTATTTACTGGAGGCAAAACGGTATTAAAATGCTATGTCAACTTACCATAATAAATAATATGAATGGAGTTTGTCAGAAGCAGATAATTCCCATCTCCATGCGAAGCGCTAAGAGTGAACGGTAATTTATTGCTAGAACGAATAGACATGAAGAGAAAGTGTATTGAACCGTATGGGGAAACGGCAGGCTTTGAAATTGAAAGATATAAGTTTGAAAACGAGCGGAGGGCATTGAACGGTCCACTCCAGAAATTATCTGCTTCTGACAAACTTCATCAAAGATCGCTACTTCCGCGCATGGGAGAATACAAAATATAACAATCAAAGAATATGAATGAGTCCTAAAACGGCATTTCAAAACAGCATTTTACAAGTTCGTCAAGTCGAAATAAAACCTTTGATAGGAGTAAAAGGAATTTGAGAAAACAAGGTTTTAAGATCGTTGTTAACAAGCTGTGTAGGTTCTCATAAACCTGGCTAAAATCGGGGTTTGCTTGGAAAAGCGGATGAATTGCGATCCAGCGTTGTCCGAAGCGTTGCGAGTTAAAATGAGAGAGTATGAGCAAAGAGGATACAACCGTATGTTGACACCGGAAACATCCTCGAAAGTGGTACATGTCAGTTTTCCCAATCATAAAACCCAACAAACTCGATAAAATCCGCATAGTCTGGTACGCGGCTGCTATCTTCAAGGGATTTTCGTTGAATTCTGCGCTGCTAACCGGTCTTGATCAGCTGTCTTCGTTGCTGTCAGCACTCTACAGGTTCCGTGAGTACCGTTTTGCCATAGTTGCGGATCTACGACAGTTGTTTCATCAGGAGCTGACAAACCTGGACGATAAATACAGCCAACTATTCCTGGGGTGGTTCCTGGGGTGGTATTCTGAGACGGCCTTTGCGAGTGTACGCCATCAATGTTATGACCTTCGGAGCTACATGTTCGCCAAGCTGCGCGCAATACGTGAAGCACCTTAATGCCTAACGAGCTGCCCAATGTATCCAGAAAGACCATTATGTCGATGACTGGCTGACTAGTGAGGAATACGAAGAGGTAGTAATGAAGTTGGCTAAGGAAGTGTACTTCATTCACGGCCAAGGCAGCTTCGAAGTCCATCACTGGTTATCCAATTCGAAAAAAGTGCTGCAGAGAATCACCAACGTCGGAGAAGGCGAAATCGAGATCCTGATTTCAGTTCTCAGATGACGACAGAGAAAGTTCTCGGTATGTGGTGGAGAATATCCAAAACATGACGAGGCTCGTGGAAATCAGGTCGAAGCATGGGTTGAGAAGCATTAACAGTGAACAACTATCAGGATCTACCAATCTTCAACATCAGCTAGCTCAGGATGCTGGCATCGATGATTCGACGAAGAAAGGCCATAATAAGCCGTATCCGCAGCTACCGTCTATTATCGTACAGGTCGATCAAACCAGCAAGCCGTTAGCTGAAAACCCCGTTCTTCGATCCCTGCGAAATCAGCTAAACGAAAGCAGCGACAGCCTGTTTCAGCAGAACTATTGCAAACTCTATACGAGCCCAGGTATACGAATGCCGAATACAGATGGTACAGCAGACAGAAAGTCGCACTAGGAATTCCATTTTTCATTCGGCGGGCGCACGTAACACCGATATACCTCAAAGAGATTTCAACATTGGTCAACGTTTTCTCAATGGTCAAGCATCTGCGCTGAGTCCCAGTCGAAACAACGTTCAAAGACCTTCTCCGGAGCAATTAGCAGCCAGGCAAGTCATGCCTCGAGATCTTCCAGACTTTTTGGGAAATCCGGAAGAATGACCGATCTTTTATAGTAGTTTCAACAACTCCACAGTGGCGTGCGCATTCAATAACGTGGAAAATTTCGCACGTTTGCAGCGATGCCTGATAGAAACGCACTCAAGTCAGTGCGGTACTATTTGCTGTCGCCTGAGTCAGTACCAAACGTGATGGAAACTTTCCGAACTCTGTACGGGCGTCCGGAGGTAATTAATTGATCCAGAATGTGCGCGAAACATAGTTCTACGCAAGCATACAATATTACAGAACATTCAAGAATTGCTTGAATTTCTGCTAGGCCACTTACCCATAGATATGAGACATCTACCCCTGGATCAGTTACTCCTGCTCCCACGAGAATGTCCAATCTTGAACCGTCCGTATAGAAGACGATTGATCCTGGACGGATATTTGGCCCTCCATTTTCCTACAAATCACGACCAGGATTTTTCACATTGCATTGTGTCACATTGTCACAACTGAAATGATATTTTTGCTCTACCCAGTCTTCATTGTTCATTACAAGAGAATCAATTTCAACCATTTTTAAAGTACTCAGATGTCCTTTAAGATCACCTTCTATGAAGCGCTTTGCCCGTCGAACCTTTAATGCGCTTCTTTCAGCTTCTAATTGAACAAGTTGATGCAATGGTAGCATATAAAGTAGAGCATCTAGTGCTATACTCGGTGTGCTGCTTTCGTATGAACGGTACAAAAGTAGTTTTCAAAGGGTTTATATTCAACCCTTATTCTGCGCACCTCAATGAAACATAATTCAAAGCATCTTGCATTCTCTCTGATATGATATGGTCATATTTTCCTCGCACAATTATGACTGTAGCCGAATCTCACGCCAAGTCATCCAGTGGTTGGCAGCACCCTCTCAGAATCTAATCAAACTTTGTGGGTGTGTAAACTGTTTGTCTTTTCAAGCAACTTTGCAAACTTTTTTTGAAATTTATGTAGACTACCATTTGAAAAGGGCTTAAGTTTTTTGATCGATTTTTTTTAAATCAACGTTACTCACAAAGGAGCAGACTTACAAAAAAGTAATGTATGGCTGACTTTTGGAAAATCGTCTTAACTTTTATGAAGCAAATTAAAAAATTGCAAAATCAGTTCTTACACGCTAAAAAAGAATATTTTAAAATTTAAAGTCAATTTGCAAAAAATGACTATCTAAGAATTTAATGATTTTTTTCCTTAATACAGGCAACATAATTTTCTAAAAGTTCTCCATAGATTGCAAGATGGGAAAAAAAAACTCGTCTAGTTATGTTATTTTACATCCCTATAGAATCCAATATAGAATCCAATATAGGGCGTTATATGAATTTTCTAACAACTGTTTATGTCAATGAAAACTTAATAAGGGTCTTTATGTCAATGAAAGGTTTTTGCTTGGTAAGGGTTAATTTTTATTTAGTTTTTATATGTACATCTTCACGTATTTAAAATAGCTTCATATATTTAATTTATAAATCTTTACCATACAAATTGAATTTCTTTGGATTATCTTTTGAATCAGAAAACCTTTTCGCTGAAATTTGATTTGAAAGACGAGATGCACTCAGCGTTGACGTCAATAAGGGCTACTATCAGCAGATGAAGCAAAAGGAGGATACGTTGGACCAGCTAGCGAAAGCTAAGGGTTCCTATCAACCAATCGGTGGAACTAACACGGTACCACGCCAGACTGACTACTGCTGGAATACTGTAAACATCAACGTGGGGGCATCAACTAGCGCAGCTAGTATCCGGTAGATAAAACATCCAATCGTTTTGAGATGACGTTCCGGAGAACCGATTCATCGACCGGTTCGCTGTTTCCCTCTTCAATATCAACGATTCAGTCAGACGAGCTCAACTTCTATCTTTGTCAATGGGAGAAAATTTGCAGGGAATAGCCCGAGCAGCTAGACTACGGCCGAGCCTTAAGAACCTAACTGTTACGGCATGTTCGTGGAAAAGCTAGAGGGCGTCTGCGTTCCATGGTCGATGCAACAGCTGTACATGAGAAACAACTGGGCACTTGAACAGGAGCCGAATGAAAAAGTCCGCCTGCGGTTGGCAGCAGCGTCGATCAGACCGTTCGTACGAGCGCAGTTGCCGAAAGGAAGGCAGAACAATGCTTGGTTGAAGGCTGCGCACACATTCGGCTACGAGACTGCTGTACTTGTGCACCATGTGGAGAAGAAGCTGTACGCCGCTGAAACGAGCTCGACCAGCTTCATGGGTTTACAGCGCTGGGCTTCAGAGCTTCGTGGGTTTGCCAGCACTGGTCCAAAACTATCCCTCCGCTGGTGAAGAAGTTCACAGCCCGCTAGCCGAGCGTCCTGTTCAAGCAAAGAGAAAGCCTGCATTATGGGAACACGCGATAAATGTCGTAGACCTCGGCAACTAATCACGCCCAATCCTACATTCTGCTCAATCCTGACTAAATAAGCATACTGTGCCCGCACATCGAAGACACGTCTGACCCTCGCAGCAGGCCATTCAAGGGAAGGTGCGACGGGCAGACATCTGGTAACCTCTGTCGCGGACATAGGAACAGCTGGTTGAAGGTAAGATCGCCCAATCACGCATAGACCGTGGCAATACCACCCCATCCAACATCTGCCATCGCCTGCAACTGGCCAAGCTGCACATTTCGATCGACCATCTGGTCAAACCAGCGGGCTCTCGTCATGGCTTCCAACAAAATCACTGGCGATCGGTTATGAAAGCGCTCACGTATGGCAGAGTTCATTGTTTATTGTACCAGTAGTGATGCAAGATTTACCTTTTCTGCCAAATTGCTTCTCATTGCTTTGTTTTAGGAAATTTTGAAAGCAATTTTTGTCCTAAAATATTCAAATGTATCATTTCTGTCCATAGCTCAAAAACAGAATTGGACAGCTAAAACACGTACGCGTAAGCTGTACACACAAATGATGACGAAACCACATTGCTGCATAATGGACGATGAAACACACGTAGAAGCGGACTTCAACTGTAAATGGTCAAGTATACATGAATGAATGCCTGAGAAAACGACTGCTTCCGTTTCTAGAACCACACAATGTTCCTACAATTTTCTGGCCGCACCTAGCCTCTTGTCACTACTCCAAGGATGTTTTGGAGTGGTACAAGACGAATGGTGTCAATTTCGTGCTGAAGGATTTTAATCCCCCAAACTCTCCAAAGTTGCGGCCGATTGAAAAATATTAGGCTATAATGAAGCACGAACTTCGTAAGCATCCTAAAGTTGTCACTACAGAACAGGAAATGTTGAAGTCATGGTTGAAAGCGGAAACAAATCTCGGTTGAAGCGTTGTACAAAATCTTATGCTTGATATTAAGAACAGGGTTGGTAGCAGGTCACTTTTTATTGACTTGGTCACTATTTTGAGTCTAGCCACTAAACAGTCACTATTTGCATCCAGAAGTCACTAAAGTCACTATTTTTCGGAAAATTGTCACTAAAGTCACTATTTTCGCACCGCCGATTGTAAAAAGTTTAAAAAAAAATCGCTTGTACCTATTGTACAATAGTCAACCAAATCAAGAGATCTGGCCACACTATATAAAAGTTGAGTAATATACATCAAAAAACTAGATTCCCTGACAAACGCTGTCCCGCCTCTACCTCAAACTGTCAAATTCAGAGCGCTGATCAGTCACAGCACTCTAGATTAGCTTTAATGCGATGCATGTGGTCCCATATTAAATAATCTTCCACTATTTTTGCAATGTTCTAACTATTTCATAATAATTTTTCTATATACCCATATAAACCCAGTGAACCCCCTGACGAATCGAACGGGTTAAGAGTAAAACACATCGAACGTTTATCCAATTTTTAATTTACACTCACTTCTTCTCAAAAATATTTTGTTCGATTCAGTTTTTTCAAAAGCGGACTTCTTTGTTGGTGTTCAAGCAGTCGAGAAAAGTGGGAACGAATTGTAAATCAGATAAAGGACTTATTTTCTGTTACTCATCAAGTAATTCAGAATCTAGATTTGATTGTTCATATCCCGACAGACAAGTGAACTCAATTCGATCATAGGTGAAATCGGGATACAGTGCAATTCGAGCAGTTTATAAAAGCGTTATGATTAATTACCTTAGATTAAAACTCGTATCTTCTGAGACCAATATTCTTAGTTTATGATACAGTAGATTTAAAAAAAAATCATAGTCCATCAAATATTTAAGTTTAATCTAACTTTGATTGCCTGTTGTTATACGAAATATTTTTTGGATGACCTAGAGCATCCCAAGATTATCTTCTCTCGTATTTTCACTTTCGTAAATATTCACTGATTATACTTGAATACGGGACGTTACTTTTTATAACCCAAAAAACTACTGTTACAACCGTAGATTTCAAGTTCTGAACTCCAGAACGATTAGGCTTACCTAGAGATCTCAAAGTTATAAAATAATGACCGTTGACCTTCAAAAAGACTCATTGAATATGTTTGAATACATATGGTCACCATGTATAACTCAAAAAACTATTGTTACAACAACTGTAGATTTTATGTTTTGAACACATGGACAGTTTTGAGTACCTTAAATATCTCAAAATTGTCGCATTATTTATGTTGGGCTTCTTATTCAATGAATATTGTTAAATACATATTGTCCCATTTCACACACCAAACACCTAACGGGTGGCAATTAAAATTTTGGAATTTTTTCGAGGCCTCTATGCTCAACAACAAACGAGCTCAGAGAGAAATAAGAGTGTGTATGCACAGAAACAAAAGCGTTCACGAAAATGAAAACGGACCGTGAAATTGTTCACGTTTTCAGGATTTTTACCTAAAAACGTGATTTAGTTCATGATTACGTGATTCAGTTCACGGTGTATTTTTGCTTGTTCTCGAATTCATGACTGCAGTTCACGGATCCGGGCACGGATTTTTTTCCGTGTGCGTTAGCTCTTTCTCTCCTCTTTCTGCTAGTATTTTCTGTTTTGTTTATGCTTGTTCAGTTTTGCTCAAAATGCCGTCGAAACAAGAAGTATTTCGCGAGCGCGTTGTACAGTTCTACGAACTGCACAGAAATCTCGGCAAAACGTATACGGTACAACATTTTAAAAGCGAAAATGTTGCGACTTCGACTGTTTACCATATCCTAAGATCCCCAACAACTGCTCGCAAGCAAGGTAGTGGAAGACCAGCCAAAATTATGGACGCAAAAGGACTTCGTTCTCTTTCTCGTGCCTTCAACAACAAGGATTCACTGAGCTAACGGGATGCCGCAAAAAAGTTCAACTGTTCTCACCAGTACATCTGCAAAACATTGAAAAGAGTCGGAATAAAGTGCCGAAAGAAGACACGAGCCCCGGAATATACTGATGCACAGATTTCAACGCTGAAATCCCAATGCCGTTGGTTGATTAAAAATTATTCCAGAAAAAAATTGTTTTGGACGACGAAAGCTACTTCCCTCTTTCGAAGACGCAGATTCCCGGAAACGATCGATACTATTCAACGGATAGTTCTACTACACCTCCGAACATAAAATATAAGTTTAAACATAAGTTTGAACAGAAAGTGATGCTGTACATTGCCATTTCCGAGAAAGGCATTTCTAAGCCATGGTTCAAGCCCTCTGGTTTGGCAATCAATCAAGATGTGTACCAGAACGAATGTTTGAAGAAAATTTTGATCCCGTTTCTACAAAAACATCATGCTGATGGACAATACGTGTTTGGCCGGATAAAGCGTCATCGCATTACGCCATAAAAACACAATCGTTTCTGAATACCCATTCGATCCCATTTGTACCCAAAAACCACAACCCGACAAATCTGCCTCAGTGTCGCCCAATCGAAGATTTCTTCGGGGTTTTGAGTTCATTGGTGTACAAAAATAACTGGAGAGCCACGAATTGCAAACAGTTGATTGGTAGAATCAAGAGATGCATTCGCTAAGTTGACATGGAGGCCGTACAACGCTCCTGTTCCGACATCAAACGGAAGCTTCGCCGAACATCCGATTACGGACCGTTTTCAAATGTTCACTAATTTTTTTTCAACAACGGACAATGTATCTTTTATTTGAATAAATCAGATCTTCTTCAACTATGTTTGTCTTTTTTTGACAGCTTGAAAAAGAAATTCCAAAATTTTAGTTGCCACCCGTTACTGTTATTTTTGTAGGTTTTATGTTTTGAACTCAATGACAGTTTGGATGACCTAGAACATCAATTGATGTGTAATTACTAATACTTCCTATAGAATGGTGTAATTTTTTTTAAATCTTTCGAGAAATGAGTGAGATATTAATGCTCAAAACCTGACCACTTTTCGTGATGGTCGCAGTACGATTTTTTTAAATTGTTCCCAACTATAGTAAACAGTCCTACGTCAACAGTCTGGTCTGCAGAACTCGTTTATAAAATATTGCCAATGCCTCAACCCAGTAGCCGTTGCATCCTGTTAAAGCTCCAAGTATGTTGTGGTGAAAATCGCCAAGTTACTTCCGATTCAGGTCAACTGTGATGATCTTCGTATTGACGAATGAAACTTGTTAAAATTCTATGTTCTGATCTTGAGTACAGAGTACAGAATTCAGGGGTATTGGAACCTGTTGTTTACTGAGAAAACGGCTGTAGGTGAGCCTAAATTCCCTCAGGTGATTAAGGTTGTGAAAACATCCGTGCGTATTGACCCGTCTTTGCAAAAGCGAACTGCGGAACAAGGCAGTTTTTTCTTTACGAAAAAAATGACCCAATAAGTGGTTCTGCGCCGCAGTTCTGTTCATGTTCGCAAACGGGGGTGAACACTTAGTCCATTTTTACTGTAACTATACAACAAATGTATACAAGAGTTAAGAAATACTTAACTTAGGAAATCACTTCTTAGTCACTATTTGGTCACTATTACTTATTCGTAAATCCGCTACCAGCCCTGTAAGAAGAAAGTTTGGGCTTTTGGTTTTGGTAAAGAAATACAATGAAATAAAAATACCTAAACCAAGATTATACATTGTATATTATTACCTGAATAGTTCATGACAATCGGTTGAGTAAATTGTTTTTGAGGACGTGTTTAAAGTGACGCAATTTAGCTGTGGACACCCTTTATATCAAATTTGCTTCCACCTGAGAAAATAAAGTTCAACTTGGGCACATTCCAATAGTTTTTCCTTATGTTTAGCACTACGTCTGCAATTTCAAACACGCATTTACCATCATTTTTTAGCTTAAACTCCTTGAGGTGTCGGAATCAATATGGCATTGCTGTTAAAAAAAACGAATAAGGTGATTCGGCTCATATTGACCCGGATTTAAAAGTCACAATATGGAGACTATATATGATCAAATTTTAAAGTCCATGTATTAAAAATGCGTAATTGAGTCCCAATTTTCAGTTTCTGGCCAGTATTGCCCTTTTTGATCCGATTGGCAAGCAATCTTTGCCGGAAGAGGGTATGTTTTGCCACGATCCGTGAGGCAAATTTTCATCGGAACATGATTTTCGACGGATCCTACTTCATTATTTTTCATGAAAAGTCTACTTCTAGTTTGAAATGGGCCGATGACCATGTTGGCCATTCCAGGACAATCCGGATGCCCCGGGGAAACCATTCAGGAGGGGGCAAAAACGAATTTTCGCCGAAACCTGCCTTTCGACGGCTCAAACTTTATGATTTTTTGTAAGTAGTTCACTTTTTGCCTTGAAAGGGACCAATAGATATATTAAGTATTCAATTCTAGCCTAGAAATGGTCCAATGACTATATTGGCCATTATGGGATAATACGCATACCCCCGGGGGACCGTTTGGTACGGTATAAATACAGATTTTCGTCGAAACATGCCTTTCGACGGCTCAAACTTCATAACTTTTAGTATAAAAAAACTAATTATAGTCATCAGGAGGAAACAAGTACAGTTTTTCACCCGAAAAATGTCGATATTACTTAATTGCGACCATGGTCACTCATTCAAGCTAAGGGTCATTGACAATGAAAACCATGTCAATTTCACATTTACTACCAAATTCAGTTACTTTAATTGTTATGTTTTGTATTCTCCGTGCGTGGAGTAACGATTATGATGTAGAATCACCATGAGGCACCAAGAGTGGACAGTAATGTTTTTGCTAGAATGAAAGTGTTGAAAGTTCCGTCAGTGTACGGCAGGTTGGAAATAGAACAAATGTTTGAAAATTTAGCGAAAGGGCATGGGTACAGTGGTACTCGAACCAAGGACGTCATCTTTTGCCTAACATCCCACTGCGGGGTAGGTCGAGGCACGGACGAATCCGCCACCTGAATCCGCATTCCAAACGTCATCTTTTGCCTGTTGAGAAAAAAAAACTTTGCTAAAAAATATTACTTCAATCTCATCTACGTATCGTTTTATAACTGACTTTCCTTAGAGTGGGATTAAAAGAAACAGTTTTTTTGCTGTAACTTTTTTATTTCAATTTGAATTTGAAAACTTTGTTGCTATTTATTATAGAAAATAAAGTTGTAGAGGTTGAAATGTAAGAAAATACGTTTTTGCAAGATATTTTATTCCCTTACTTGCAAATAAAATCTGTATCCACATTAATCCGGACACCTTCAAATCATTGTAACTTTTGAACTATTGCACGTAGGAATGAAAAATTTCACTGTGCTATAGCTGAGAGTCTAAGATAAAAATGACTATGATTGATGTTTACATTTCATGTTTAGTATTCAAGATGGCGACTAAAGAAAAACAAGTGCGCAAGCGAATTTTGTACGGGCGTACGGCAAGTCCTGACTTGTCAATACGGGACCTTGCAAAAACATTGGATCTGCCTAAATCCACTGTTCACGATGTGCTCAAATCATTTTCGGAACGTTTGACGGTGGAGAGGAAACCGAGAAGTGACAAAAACATTGGACGCGCTGATCCTGTCATGGACCGAAAGGTGAAATGGATATTAACGAAAAACCAAAATCTCTCCATTCGAACGGTGGCTCGTAAAATAGGGATGTCGTCTGGTTTTGTCCAAAAATCAAAAAAACGTTTGGGACTTAAGTCGTATAAAGTAAAAACAGTTCCAAATCGCAACGACAAAAAGAGCTTGGCAGCAAAATCATGGGCTCGACGTTTGTACTGCGAATATTTGGCGAAGTTTTCATGCGTTGTTATGGACGATGAAACTTATGTCCTGGAGGATTTCAAGCAGCTTCCAGGGCTGGCTTTTTATACTGCTAAGGCCAGAAATGCTACAGCTGAGCATTTTAGAACGAAGAAGGCATCGAAATTTAAAAAAAAAACCTTGTGTGGCAAGCAATTTGCCTTGTGTGGCAAAAAGAGTAAATCTTTCGTAACTACATGCACAATCAACAAGGAGATCTATCAGAAAGAGTGTCTGCAGAAGCGATTGCTACCCTTCATCAAAAGTCACAAAGAAAAACCTTTGTTCTGGCCCGATTTGGCATCATTCCACTATGCTAAAACTGTGATGGAGTGGTACCAAGCAAATCTAGTGAACATTGTACCAAAAACCTAAAATTCGCCCAATTTCCAAGAGCTACGACCAATCGAGAGATATTGGGCTCTGATGAAGCGGAAGCTTTCTGAAAAGAAGCAAGGATTCAAAGACATCAAACACTTCCAGCAAATTTGGACTAAGACGGCTTTTACGATTTCTGAAGAGTCTGTACAAACCCTAATGGACGGAGTTAAGCGCAAAGTTCGAAAATTTTATGCAAATACCGAATAACTATGTTTTGTCTTCACGAATTGATAAAACACATCCCATGAATTTGAAATAAACAACTACGACGGAAATATAATGCGAAATTTATGTTTTATTCATGTTTTGAGGTGTCCGGATTATTGCGGATATAGACCTTATTTTGGCCGGATTTGGCATCTTGCCATTACGGAAAAAAGGCCATGGAGTGGTATGCTGCTAACAATGTTCAAGTGGTGTCCAAGGACAAGAACCCTCCCAACACGCCAGAGCTTCCACTAATCGAAAAATATTGGGCCATCGACAAGCGGAACCTTAAGAAGACTCAAAAAGCTGTTGCGAGCGAGAAACAGTTCAAGGCAATAAAGTGGACAAAGAGACTGTACAAAATCTTATGGCAGTTGTTAAACGAAAGACCCGGCAATTCGTATTTGGTTAAAAGGAAGCTTGGCTGAATATTTCTCCTGTATTCTGTATTAACTGAACTTGAAAAAGACAAAAAAAATTGACACACATTACTGTTTGACCATGTTTTGATCGGAACACCCTTTAGTTGAATTATGTGTAAAGTTTTTTTGCTGCTATTGCTGCATCAATCAAAAAACATTTCCGATAGTGGTGAAATTCTACTAAAGTTTATGCCAATCATCTCATTGAGCAGAAAAAGTTCACGTCTTGGATTGCGAATGAAATCAAATCCCACGGCCACTTTCCAAATAAGGAAACTTGAATGTAAACAACTGACAGCCACAAATAAATTGCAGCATACCTTAACTCTGTGCCCTGTTTCGGTTCAAGAGCATGTGACGACTTACGTTACGAAGAGCGAAGGCATTTCATCTGTAGGAAATCATCTCACACTCCGCATGATCTATTTTTAAAACCAGACACAGTCGGTTTACTAACCCTTATCTTGTCAGACTGCGTCACAAACCACCGAATCGTGATCATTCGCACGTCATTGTACAAATTCTTCCATCAGATCCCGTTCGGAATTCGCGATCAATTTCCATAAGAATATGCGTTCACTTCTATGATTGACCTTGATCGTTCTCGTCTTCACGGCTCGGTCAGACTCAGTTCGATTCGAGCCAAGTCACGCCAGCCAGTAGACAGAGCCACACCCCCCAGTCGATTTCAGTCAATCAACCAATCGCGCGCCTTCTGTCTGTCCGACGACCGTTGCCTTCCCCGTAGGTGTCGATCCAATTAACTCAAAGTGAACAGTTTCTCAGTGGTGTGTTTGAAAACAATTAGTTCAGGCACATCATGCGGGTTCGCAAATTTATTTGCGCCAACAATCGCATATGTTCTGCGTGCTCGATTGTCGTCAGCAGTTCGACTCGCACTCGAAACGCAAAACGCTGTTTCGTCGATTCGTATAGTTAGACTTTGGGCGATTGCGTCGTGAGTCGTGACAATGACTTGTTATGCACGCAATTGGCAAACGTTCTCAAGTTTCCCAGATGAAATTTAATGTTTCCGTTCTATGCTCGTCGTACCACAGTCATTGATTGTTCTGTTTGCATTGCGGAACGAATGAATCAACCCGACCGCTCGACGGCGATTACATCGGGGTTGGTTGGGGCTTACATTTTTATCAGAGCGAGTACTCTTTCCCGCTCTAAATTAAAAAGCACTGTGTGAATCCCCGACGAAACAACAACAAAAATCTGAGGATTGCCCAGCTTATTACTCACCCAAAGGGTGATTCATACCCACAAAAAGGAGAATTGCTATACTTAGAATTCAAACCTTCATTCCACGTAATATTCGAATGTACACCGAAATCGTTTGTGTAATCGCAATAGGCGTTGCTGAGTGGTGAAAAATGAAATGTCAACGGAATGCTCGTTTCCGTCTTTAGCGATGGGAAAATTGTCGTCCAGATGCGAGAAGTGCTGAAAATCACCGCTGGAACAATCTTATCAATCATTTTGGCATTTTATAGATTGCTAATTACAGCTAACCACATCTGGTTATCTTAGCCCTGTTCGAGCTACCGTGCAATCGATTGAGAAATTTCGATTTGTTTGTTGTCACTTGATGGCTATGCTAGATATGGCTTTGTTTGATGATTACAGGGGTTGTGTCCCCAGACAATTTTTTTTCCAATATGTTGATTCTTCATGATCTTAGCAATTTATTTACAGTCAGGCCAAGCCCTAGCTATCCTCTGTATAGGGTTGATATGCTAGTAATGGACCCCTTAGTAGGAGCTTTGAACATTTTCGATGAAATCCATAAGAATTTTATTAACTATTTGTACAACAATCCCACATGTGATGAAAATAACTAGTCATTTACACAAAGTTATAGTAAACTCTATTTTTGAGGCTCGGTTTTCCTGGTAAACATCGATAATTTGCGCTGATCATAATGTGCCTTTTTTGGACCCATTTGCTTATTTTGGACCCGGGTCTATAATGCGCATAATAGATCCGGGTCCAAAATACGCATATCAACTAATTTGATTAAAATGATACCAACCAGCGCGATAATCAAGTGTGCTGTGCGTCCGGTTGGGTTGAATGCAGGCACACCATGTTGCATTCAAATTAAAAAAAAACTAAGCAAGATAGACAGTTTGTGTCAAAGAGAGAGATGTACAACACGTTTAAAGCCATACTTGTTCTATCAACCACCGCTGTATTATTTTTTTTCTAAAAACATGAAAAAAACCCACAAAAAATGAGAAGTTTAAAACATTTTTATCCCTAAGACACTAAATTACAACAACTCAACATTTAAATAAAAATTTTAAGTAGAATACTTTCTTGGCTTTCGAATGAAGGAAATGTGGCACTTTCCACGGATATGGACACAGTTGGTTCAATTCGGTACATTTACCCTAGTTGAACAAGTTGTAACATGCGTGCGTATACAACTTTTTTAACGTAGGACTACGTTTTTCTTTTCTATACCGGGCGCCGTTTCAAAATTATGATCATTCATTCCAGTTTTACCAAGCGACACGATCGGTCGTGTTTTTCGCTCCCTCGCAGTAAAAGTGGATCCAGGAGGTGCCAAAGAAGGTGAAAGTTCCCCCGCTTTTCACCACATCCAAGGACATTGCTGCTCTCAGGACCGAGCTTGCAGCTATCAAAATCCATCCGCTGTACAAGCTGTGCAGTAATGGTATTAAGGTAATGTGCTCGACGGAGGCTGACTACCGTGCTGTCGGCGCTCACCTAGTCGCCAAGCAGCATGAATTTTACACGCACGATGTACCCGGAAGCAAGCCTATGAAGGTGATCCTGCGTGGTCTTCCGGAACTCACTCCGGAATCAATCATTACCGAGCTGCAAGCGGCGGCACTAAAGCCCCAGAAGGTGTTTCCCATCAGGCGCCAGCAACACGGAAACTACCGGGACCAACTTTATCTGGTCCATCTTGAGAAGGGATCCGTCACGATGCCGGAACTTTTGAAAACACGGGCCCTATTCAACGTCATCGTCGAGTGGGACCGGTATCGTCCAAGACAAAACGACGTGACGCAGTGTGGCAACTGCCTTGCTTTCGGCCACGGCACTCGAAACTGCCACATGAAACCGCGATGTGGCAAGTGTGCCGGAGCACACGCCACCAAGGATTGTGCCCCGATGGACGAAGGTGCCCCAATGAAGTGCGCCAACTGCGGTGCAAATCATGAGAGCAGTAACCGAACCTGCCCCAAACGTGCGGAGTTTTTGGCTATCCGAAAGAAGGCATCCACCAAGTCTCGGCCTGCTCAACGCCGTCCACCACCTCCGATGAACGAGGAAAATTTCCCGTCGCTTCGGTACCAGGTGCCAAACCTGCCACCGATCCCACTAAATCACCGCCATGCAAACCGCCCGTCAGCTTCGGTTCATCATCGTTTCGCGGCAGCCGCCGCCGCCCCCAACACGACTCCTCCTCCAGGCTGGGGCAATCCGAGTTGCAGTACCTCCACGCAACCACCCGTCGATGGACAGCTCTACGACTCGGAGCAAATGGTGGAGTTCGTGCAAGAGCTCTATCGCCAACTACGTTCCTGCCGCTCCAAGGAGGAACAGCTCAAAGCCGCCACGTCCGTGACGATGAAGTTTCTGTTCAAACATGGACCGTAAACGCACCATCAGCATCCTCAACTGGAATGCTTGTTCCATCCGGAACAAAACTTTTGAGCTCGGTGACTTCCTTAACAGGAAGGCCATCGACATCGCCATCGTCACCGAGACACACCTCAAACCGGAAGTCAGCATCGTCATCCCAGGATACCGGATTGTGCGACTTGATCGTAGCGGCCCTAGTGGAGGAGGAGTCGCGATCGCCCTGCGCTACAACATCAACTGCCATCTGCTTCCGAGCTTTCAGCTGCAGTCCATCGAAGCCATCGGAGTCGAGGTCGAAACTGCTGTCGGCCCAATCACCATCATCGCGGCCTATTGTCCCAAGCAAGCCAGTACCAACAACGGAACAACAACGGCCCTACGAAACGACATCCGTAAGCTAACTCGGAGGCAGGGGCAGTTCATCATCGCCGGCGACCTAAATGCAAAACACGAAGCCTGGGGGAACACCCGGCGGAATCGGAACGGAATAATTCTGCAGGAAGACCTAGAAGAGGGACATTACACCGTCCTGGGCCCGGATACTCCCACCCGGTTGAGCAGATCCGGGGTCCATTCGACAATCGACATCTTCCTCACCAACATGGGGAACAACATCGCCCAGCCGATCGTACACCAGGAGCTCAGCTCGGACCACTATCCGGTGGTGGCCGAAGTTGGCTCCTCGGTCAACCGGCATCGAATCACCAGACGGAACTACCATCGCGCCAGTTGGGAGAGGTTCCGACAACACGTTGACGACAACATCGATTTTGACATGCACCTTGATTCGGTTGATGACATCGAACGACAGCTGCAGAGCATCGAGCAAGCGATCTCCCATGCCCGGGAGCAACATGTACCGGTGATAGATCAGGTGAGTGACTCTGTGACCATTGATAGACCCACTAAAGATTTAATACAATTGCGAAACGCCATTCGAAGGCAATACCAGCGAACTGGTTTGCCAACGCTCAAACGTCACTGTAATCGAGTGACCAAAATGATTAAGGCCAGAATGGTGGACCTTAGAAATAATGATTTCGCGGAAAAAATTCGCTCTCTCCCAGATTGTGCTAAGCCGTTCTGGAAGATGACAAAAATTTTAAAAACTAAGCCAAGGCCCATTCCACCGTTGATCCCACTAGACGTCAATGACTCAAGGGATCGGTTGATAACACCTGCAGAGAAGGCTGATGAGATAAGTCAACACTTTGTCAGCTCCCACAATCTCGGTCAAAACATCGTCAGTCCACACGAAGCTGCCGTTAGCGCGCTTATAACTAACATCGACCAAAGTCCTAACGACTTCTCCGAAGATTTGGAGATCTCAGCTGACGAATTGTTGACTTATATCAAGACCTCAAAGAACATGAAGGCCCCAGGTTTCGACAACATCATGAACTTGGAGCTCAAGCAATTGAGCCCCCAGTTCTACAACCATCTGGCAGTGGTGTTTAACCAATGCCTCCGTCTTGGCTACTTCCCATCGTGCTGGAAGTCAGCCAAAGTCATCCCCATTCGGAAACCTGGGAAAGATCCTTCATGTTCCAGAAGCTACAGACCAATCAGCCTTCTCTCAGGTCTATCTAAACTGTTTGAGAAAGCGATCTACCGTCGGCTTCTAACATCTGCTAACGAGCTCAATATCCTGTTGGATGAGCAGTTCGGTTTCCGGCATGGTCGCTCTACAGTCCATCAACTTAATCGAGTCATGAACATCCTCAGGCGGAACAAGTCTGTTTCGAAAACATCCGCTATGGCCCTTCTCGATATCGAGAAGGCCTTCGATAATGTGTGGCATGATGGCTTGGTGTACAAGCTCAAGCGATACAATCTTCCAATCTTCCTGGTGAAGATTATTAAAAATTATCTCTCTGACAGGACATTCCGAGTTTCGTTGCATGGTGCAGTTTCCGGCAGTCAGGAGATCTCCGCCGGTGTTCCGCAGGGAAGTATATTAGGTCCACTTCTGTTCAATCTATTCACCTCGGATATACCCCCGCTCCCTGAAAATGGATCTCTGTCGTTGTTCGCCGATGATACCGCAGTCGTCCACAATGGTAGGGTAATAAGAGCGCTTGCCGCGAAACTGCAGCGAAGCCTGAATGTTCTGTCAGAATACTTCACTGAATGGAAGATTTGTATCAACGCAGCGAAAACCCAGGTCATCCTGTTTCCACATTCTAATTCTCCCAGACTTGTCCCGCCTGAGAATTGTAAAATAAGCCTGAACAACACAACGGTGGAATGGACCAAATCAGCTGTCTATCTTGGTGTCACTCTAGACAGCAAGCTTATTTTCAGGGATCAGGTTGACAAAACTGTCACAAAATGTAATACTCTGTTGAAACTACTGTACCCATTGATCAACAGAAGGTCTACATTATCCCTTAAAAATAAGCTTGCTGTCTACAAGCAAATTATACTTCCGGTCATCGAGTATGCAATGCCAATCTGGGAGAGTTGTGCAAAAACACATCACCTGAAACTTCAGAGAGTACAAAACAAGTTCCTCAGGATGATAATGAACACCCTCCGAGGACAAGAACATCTGAGGTCCACCGTCTGGCCGAGATAAAAATGCTCGACGATCGCTTTAGTGAGTCTATCAATCGGTACAGGGCACGCTGCTCTGACATCGGATCACCAGATCATTCGGAATCTGGTTCCCCACCCCTAGGATTTTCAAATTGTAGTTTTAGTTGTAGATTAGGTAGGTTATCAAATTTTAACAAACAATGCCCCAAGGGCTGAACTGGAAAACAAAAATAATTAGAACACAACACACACGTAACACATAAAACACATAAAAGATTAAACAAAGCTGAAGAGCCCAATGGGCTGAAACACTTAAAATGTTAAATTAGTATATAAGAAAAACAATGAAAATAAAGATCAATTTTACTACTACTACATGCATTCAGTCATCATTCCAGTTCGTTCAAGCGACACGTATCGGACGTGTTTTTCGCTCTCTCGCAGTTAAAAGTTTTTTCCTCCGTTTTTCCCTCTCGTTCGCTTTCTCGCGATTGCGCGTCCGGTTCGCGACATTTCGCCAGCGCTTGCTCATCTTGTTGGCGGTGGCAAGCCAGAAGAAAGCGTTGCAAGAGTGTGCAACATTTTCCGCTCGACCTATTGCCGTCGCAATGGGTCGTAAAACCAACACGTGGTGACAACCACGCCGGCGGCATCAGCTCCCGCAAGCACACCGAGCTGCTCCAAACGGCAAAGGCATGACGACGCCGATCCTTCGGATCCCAAAGCCCGATTATTAACGAGCATTCAGTTTGCTGCGCCCCCGATACAGGAAGGAGGTACCGAAGAAAGTGAAAATCCCGCCGCTTTTCACCACGTCGAAGAACATTGCTGCACTCAAGACGGAGCTTGCAGCAATTAAACTAAATCCGCTGTTTAAGCTGTGCAGTACGGGCACAAAGATAATGTGCTCGACGGAAGCTGAGTACCGTGCTGCTGGCGCTAATCTGATCGCCAAGCAACACAAGTTTTATACTCACGATGTTCCCGGAAACAAGCCGATGAAGGTGATTCTGCGTGGCCTCCCAGATTACACTCCGGAATACGTCTTTGCCGAGCTGCAGGCGGTGGCATTGAAACCATTGAAGGTGTTCGCCATCAGGCGCCAGCAGCAAGGAAACCACCGGGACCAACTGTATCTGGTCCATTTGGAGAAGGGTTCCGTCACGATGGACGGACCTCAAGAAAATACGGGCCATCTCCAACATCATCATCGAGTGGGACCGGTACCGCCCAAAACAACACGACGTGACACAGTGCGGTAAGTGTCTGGCGTTTGGTCATGGGACCCGAAACTGCCACATGAAGCCCCGGTGTGGAAAGTGTGCCGGAGCGCACACCACCATGGATTGTGCCCCGATGGATGAAGGTGCCTCATCAAAGTGCGTCAACTGTGGTGCTAACCACGAAGGCAGCAACCGAGCCTGTCCCAAACGAGCGGAGTATTTGGACATCCGCAAGCAGGCGTCCACCAAGTACCGGCCTGGTCAACGTCGCCGAATGGACGAAGAGAATTTTCCGGCGCTTCGGTACCAAGTACCGAATCTGCCGCCAGTTCCATTAAACCATCGACATGCAAACCGCCCTCCACCATCCGTGCTGCAACGTTTCGCAGCAGCCGCCGCCGCCCCCAACCCAACTCCTCCTCCAGGCTGGGGCAATCCGAGTCGCAGTACCTCCACGCAACCACCCGTCGATGGACAACTCTACGACTCAGAACAAGTGGTCGAGTTCGTTCAAGAGCTCGACCGCCAACTACGTTCCTGCCACTCGAAGGAGGAACAGCTCAAAGCCGCCACATCCGTGACGATGAAGTTCATCTGTGCAAGCATGGACCATAAACGCACCATCAGCATCGCTAATTGGAATGCTTGTTCCATCCGGAACAAAACGATTGAGCTCGGTGACTTCCTTAACAGGAAGGCCATCGACATCGCCATCGTCACCGAGACACATCTCAAGCCGGAACTGAACATTTTCATCCCTGGATATCGGATTGTGCGACTTGATCGTAGCGGCTCTAGTGGAGGAGGAGTTGCGATCGCCCTGCGCTACAACATCAACTGCCATCTGCTTCCGAGCTTTCAGCTGCAGTCTATAGAAGCCATCGGAGTCGAGGTCGAAACTGCCGTCGGCCCTATCACCATCATCGCGGCCTATTGTCCCAAGCAAGCCAGTACCGCCAACGGAACAACAACGGTCCTACGAAACGACATCCGTAAGCTAACTCGGAGGCAGGGACAATTTACCATCGCCGGCGACCTAAATGCGAAACACGAAACCTGGGGGAACACCCGGCGGAACCGGAACGGAATAATTCTGCAGGAAGACCTGGAAGAGGGACATTACACCGTCCTGGGCCCGGATACTCCCACCCGGTTGAGCAGATCCGGGGTCCATTCGACAATCGACATCTTCCTCACCAACATGGGGAACAACATCGCCCAGCCGATCGTACACCAGGAGCTCAGCTCGGACCACTATCCGGTGGTGGCCGAAGTTGGCTCCTCGGTCAACCGGCATCGTATCACCAGACGGAACTACCATCGCGCCAGTTGGGAGAGGTTCCGACAACACGTTGACGACAACATCGATTTCGACATGCACCTTGAGTCGGTTGATGACATCGAACGGCAGCTGCAGAGCATCGAGCAAGCGATCTCCCAGGCCCGGGAGCAACATGTACCGGTGATAGATCAGGTGAGTGACTCTGTACCCATTGATAGGCCCACCAAAGAACTTATTCAATTGCGTAACGCCATTCGAAGGCAATACCAGCGAACTGGTTTGCCAACGCTTAAACGTCACTGTAATCGAGCGACCAAAATTATTAAGGCCAGAATGGTGGACCTTAAAAATAACAATTTTGCCGACAAGATCCGCTCTCTCCCAGATTGTGCTAAGCCGTTCTGGAAGATGACAAAAATTTTAAAAACTAAGCCAAGGCCCATTCCACCGTTGATCCCACTAGACAGTCAATGACTCTAAGGGATCGGTTGATAACACCTGCAGAGAAGGCTGATGAGATAAGTCAACACTTCGTCAGCTCTCACAATCTCGGTCAAAACATCGTCAGTCCACACGAAGCTGCCGTTAGCGCGCTTATAACTAACATCGATCAAAGTCCTAACGACTTCTCCGAAGATTTGGAGATCTCAGCTGACGAATTGTTGACTTATATCAAGATCCTCAAAGAACATGAAGGCCCCAGGTTTCGACAACATCATGAACTTGGAGCTCAAGCAACTGAGCCCCCAGTTCTACAACCATCTGGCGATGGTTTTCAACCAATGCCTCCGACTTGGCTACTTCCCATCGTGCTGGAAGTCAGCCAAAGTCATACCCATTCGGAAACCTGGGAAAGATCCTTCATGTTCCAAGAAGCTATAGACCAATCAGCCTTCTCTCAGGATCTATCCAAACTGTTTGAGAAAGCGATCCACCGTCGGCTTCTAACATCTGCTGACGAGCTCAATATCCTGTTGGATGAGCAGTTCGGTTTCCGACATGGTCGGTCGACAGTCCATCAACTTAATCGAGTCAGTGAACATCCTCAGGCGGAACAAGTCTGTTTCGAAATCATCCGCTCATGGCACTTCTCGATATCGAGAAGGCCTTCGATAACGTGTGGCATGATGGCTTGGTGTACAAGCTCAAGCGATACAATCTTCCAATCTTCCTGGTGAAGATTATTAAAAATTATCTCTCTGGACAGGACATTCCGTGTTTCGTTGCATGGTGCAGTTTCCGGTAGTCAGGAGATCTCCGCCGGTGTTCCGCAGGGAAGTATATTAGGTCCACTTCTGTTCAATCTATTCACCTCGGATATACCCCTGCTCCCTGAAAATGGATCTCTGTCGTTGTTCGCCGATGATACCGCAGTCGTCCACAATGGTAGGGTAATAAGAGCGCTTGCCGCGAAACTGCAGCGAAGCCTGAATGTTCTGTCAGAATACTTCACTGAATGGAAGATTTGTATCAACGCGGCGAAGACCCAGGTCATCCTGTTTCCACATTCTAACTCTCCCAGACTTGTCCCGCCTGAGGATTGTAAAATAAGCCTAAACAACACAACGGTGGAATGGACCAAATCAGCTGTCTATCTTGGCGTTACTATAGACAGCAAGCTTATTTTCAGGGAACAGGTTGACAAAACTGTCACAAAGTGTAACGTTCTGTTGAAGCTACTGTACCCATTGATCAACAGAAGGTCTACATTATCCCTGAAAAATAAGCTTGCTGTCTACAAGCAAATCATACTTCCAGTCATTGAGTACGGCATGCCAATCTGGGAGAGTTGATCAAAAACACATCACCTGAAACTTCAGCGAGTTCAAAATAAGTTCCTCAGGATGATCCTGAACACCCCTCCGAGGACAAGAACATCTGAGGTCCACCGTCTGGCCGAGATAAAAATGCTCGACGATCGCTTTAGTGAGTCTATCAATCGGTACAGGGCACGCTGCCTGACATCGGATCACCAGATCATCCGGAATCTGGTTCCCCACCCCTAGGATTTTCAAATTGTAGTTTTATTTGTAGATTAGGTAGGTTATCAAATTTTTAAACTATCAATGCCCCAAGGGCTGAACTGAAAATTGAATGTAAAACACATAGCACACTAAACACACCAAACATAGAAAATTTAAAATTAAACAAAGCTGAAGAGCCCAATGGGCTGAAACACTTAAAATGTTAAAATTAGTATGTAAGACAAATGAATTGGAAATATAAAACATGTTAAGTAAAAAAAAAAAAAGGCTGAATATGGCAATCATTAAACGTCGCGTCCCCGATTATACCACAAAGAACGTTGAACAACAAACGAACGAAAGTCTAGAAGGGATAATCCGAGCCAAACTGCAACACATCAGTGACCATGTGGTGGAGTTCGCCATTGTTCCTAGTAATGCGTACCGGATTAGTTGCTGTTGGTGGGAAGCAAATTAGGCATATTTCTGTTGAGAAAATCATCTGTCTAGCGTGCACTAATTCAAACTAATTATTGTGGGGCAATAACAGAAGTTCGTCCCGTTTGGTGCAATTTGTATCACATTGCCTTCGTTGATACCGCCTTCTTTTGTGCAATAGCATCCGACGCCATGACATACCAGCGCTTAGCTGAAATTTGGACTCAGTCTTACAACAGTCGTGGGGCTGTGCAGTGGCTGTTCGCACGCAGTTAGCGGCAGCAAGCACCTTGGATGGTGCACCGGCGAGCAGTCGTTGCCACACTCCCGCTTCTTTCTACTCAATTTTTGAGTACAATTGTATGCTATCTCTTTTTCCCTCAAGGATGTGCTACTCAATTTTCGTTGAACAGTGGATCAACTCAATTTTTGATTAGATCAGCTTCTTACGAAAATTTAGTAACATTTCCGCGAGAGAAAAAGAGATAGCACACAATTGTACTCAAAAATTGAGTTAAGTGAAGCGGGAGTGCATAAAGGCGTTGGTACAGTTGGCTGTTGGTGCCGATGCTCCTGTCAACCTCGCTGCGAAAACATGGCTGCTAAAGCCTACGAGTTGGCTGGAAAAGCCGACCGTGACGAGACAAACAACCCTAGGGGAATCGCAAACTATTTCTCCCTCGTAAATTAAATCCGTCCTTTTCAGGACGACCAAATCAGTTTATTAACTAAAGAGTTTCTTTGGTAGAATTTTTCTTTTGTCGGTTTGTAGTTCAATTACGCCGCGTCCCGGAGTATATCGCAAAGACCGTTAAACAACTATCGAACGAAATTTTAGAAGGGATAATTCGAGCCGAATTGCGACACGTCATAGACCGACTAGACTATGTGGTTGAGTTCGTTTTAGTTCCTAGTTGTGCCTACCGGATTAGTTGCTGGCAGTGGCTAGCAAATTAGGAACATTTCTGTTAAGAAAATCATCCGTCTATCGTGCACTGATTAAAACTAATTATTGAGGGGTAATAACTGAAGTTCGTCTCCTTTGATGCACTTAGTATCACATTGACTTCGATGAATCAAAATTTGATTCAGTCTTACGGTAGTCGTAGTTCTGTACAGAGCAAAATGTGCTGTAGCAACGCAGTAGGCGTGCGACCATACTGGAGGGTGCACTGGTGAGCATTCGTTATCCAACGAGGACGCTGCGAGAAAAAAAGGCTGCTGAAGCCTATGAGTTGATGGAAAAATGCCGCCCGTGACATCAACGGGACAAGAATCAGCCCACGTCACCTGCAGATGGCCACACGCACCGACGAGGAGCTGAACCAAGAATACCAAGAAGAAACCCCAAGTTCAACCGTGAACAATGTTTCTCCCCCGTCAACTATTTCCGTCCTTTTCAGTACGACCAAATCAGTTTGCTTCTAAAAGAGTTTGTTTGGTTGAATATATCTCTTGTGCTGTTTGAAATTTCAATCATTCGATAGGAATCAAATTATTTTGGGAATGTATGTGGTTCAACCATCGTAGAAAATACAACTAGGGCCGTATCATTATTAAAACCAAACGGTCCTTTTGAGGGCCACCAAATGCTATCTAAAGAGTTAACAATAGAATTATCTTACATATTTATTTCCCAATGCTGGTCTATCGTTCGATTAGCACTATTTCGGCCTAGACGTCTATCGGAAATAATAGACTATGAATTCCCAAACAGACCACAACCATCTACAACGCAATAAGGATAATGATTACCAGGTGGTCGATCATATCAACAGAATATGCTCTCAGGTGCATTCTCGCTTCACCATCTCGGAAGGCAAACAGTTTCAGCTGCAAGGCTCGGAAGAAGAAAACGTACACGGAAGAAACAAAGTCCCCAAAATTTCATTTCCCCCAACTCTGGAGTTCGGTGCGGGAAGCCAAATTTGAGTAACTGTATACAAAGTTTATGGTGGATAAATTTAACCTAATGCAATAAAACTCGTAAAAACCAAAGAAGAGAACTTTTCCGCACGGTTAGTTAGTAAACGTTATACAACTCCTAATATAAAGTGCCTATCTCGTGATGATAGAATAAAAACATAAATTTACTTGATAATTTTATTCATTTTGTTGTTTCTTAATTTTTAACAATAACGGCTAGTTTAATACCGTAACATATTTATTGTTTTTCGGTTTTTAAATCTAATATACTTCAAATAATAAGAGTATGCAAATGACTTCCATTTTTACTCAAAAATTTGTTGTCAATGAAGTACTCACCTATTGAGTAATGTTTACCTATTTGTTTACTTATTTTATTTTCCGTCGGCCTATTTCCTCACATGGTGACAATCACCGACGCCAGGGAGACGACTCCACCACCTGGACCCTACCTAACGACTCATGACTATGAACCGGGACCAACGGCTTTACTTCCCTTCCGAAGGAAGACGTGACCAGATTTTTTCGCCTCAGAAAAACCACTGACGTCGACTGGGATTGAACCTAGACCCACTGGGGTGCCAGTAGCAGTCACGCTTACCACTACACCACCGACGCCGGCTATGTTTACCTATTGTGCAGAATCAAATTTACCCATCTCTCCAGTTCAACAACAGTACTCAACTTTAAGTTTAAAAATACTCAATTATAGGTACTTTGTTTCTTCCGTGTATAGCACCTTATCTACCGGGTGTTGAAGCATTTTAACCCGATCCTGTCGTTTCCTCCAAAACAATAAGCATTATGACCAGCTTCATAATTGACATTTCCGAGCGGATTGAAAGCGTATCTGCCCGACCGACTTAAATCAATTGGCGGATGGCCCTGACGTCTCTGGAAATTCAAACTGCCCCTCGATCAAGCTGCCGGGAGAGCTAGCCTAACACGAGGTTTCCGAGCGAACCGAAGCCATGGTCAAGTAAACCAGCTTTATGACGAAATGAGGTGGTGTCAGTAGCTGTTCCCTCAAACCCCTTTTCAGGGCCATCAAAACAACTGGAAAAGAAAGTTGACATGTGTTTTGGAAAGCTGGAGGCTGGGTTTCGGGATAATCGATTGTGAAAAACATCTTTCCTGTGCCGAAGCCGTAATGTTTTCAACATTTGCACTTTTGGCAGTGTTGTACACACAGCAGAAACCGTATGCAATTGGAGGTGAATGAAACCAGCTTCTAGAGTAAAAGTTTCCCAAATGAACAAAACTCATTCGCACTGCAAGGTATATTACGTGGTAAAGAGTATCTTGTTATCATATGTCATACATATTATTTCCAGTGAAAGCAAGATGTATGAATGTAGATACCAAGCCAGGCTATATTAATAAAGGTTGCAGTGCGAACGTTTAGGCCACTCTTTAAACAATCAAGCGATCTAGATTGCACATTGCTTCGTAGTCCTACGTCAACTTTGCGTACAACCCCATTGGGCTGTCCCTTCTAGTTTTTTTTATGTGGAATACAAAACAGACATACGCACTCAGATTATTTTACAGAAATCTGTAAAAATTTTACCGAAATTCTCAACAGCTGAACGTTCGGCAATCCGATTTTGCGGATTTCGGTAAAATTTTAACCGAAATCCGGTGTTTTTTTTACAGATATCTGTATAATTTCACCGAAATCCGTAAAATCGGATTGCCGAACGTTCAGCTGTTGGAAATCGGTAAAACTGTACAGATTTCTGTAAAAAAGTGTGTATAACTTCAAAACACCGCCGGTCTGGCTATTGTTCTTCAAACGTGACAATTTCTGCTCCAATTTTGTGATCGTAGACAACTTCTTCAATTCTGCGTTCTTTATGCTTTCAGCTCTTTTTTCCTCAGATTTCGTTTTTTCCTCGGATTGATTACTTAATAAGATGATGCTGCATACGAACCTACACGATGCGGCTGGGAGAGATCATCCAGATTATCTGTATACACTATTTTCAATTCTTGAATATTCCTCATTCCTTACACACTTAGATTTTTTTACAGAAATCTGTAAAGTTTTACCGAATTCTCAACAGCTGAACGTTCGGTAATCCGATTTTACGGATTTCGGTGAAATTTTACAGATATGTGTAGAAAAATTACCGGATTTCGGTAAAATTTTACCAAAATCCGTAAAATCGGATTACCGAACGTTCAGCAGTTGAGAATTCGGTAAAGCTTTACAGATTTCTGTAAAATAATCTGACTGTGTATGAAATACGTTTTTACACAACCATTATAAAAGAGGCGTACTAGGCAATGCCTAAAAGCCTCGATAAAGTCAAAAGCACCTACATAAATTTTGTTCCAGTCTTCGACCTATAAGACAAAATTTGTGAGGTTTACAAAAATTTGTCGAAAGCGAGTGCTGGCCCTAATTGCCAACTCCAAAATGCCACCAAATTCATCCACTCTGATCACTTTGTATTGGAAGACTTTGCGTTGCGTTTGGTAGACTCTCCTAGCTCTTCCAGACTAGCTTTTCCCGAGCCAATACTTCACGGTATCAGAACATGGTTTTGATTCGCTCGAATTTACTGTTGCACTTCAGATTCCGTGTAAGTATGCTTACATTTATTATTTTTTCCCATTTTGATCAACAACTTCCACTTTAGACGGTGAGCATAAAAAAAGTTCAGTTTGCTTACAAAAAGAAATGAGGGGTTGGCAATAGGCAACAAAGCACTTCCAATCAGTCGTATAATGGACCCTCAAAGTTTATACATATTTTACAATTTTTCATTGTTTTTATATCTGCATAGTAAAATTGAATATAAGTACTAAGTAGTAACGTGTTGAAAATGCCTTTTTATTATCTACAATTTATTTTCATGATCAGTTTCCTTTTTTCTCTCCTGAGTGCTCAGGTAAAAATAATTAATAATGATGTTTTATGTGTGAAATTTGTGGGGAATCATATTCTCACCTTTGTTTTAGTGTTGATACTATGTGTTTTAACTGACAATGCTTAGGTTAAACACGATAATAACGAAATAATTGCAAAAATGTGGCAGGGTGTCCATTATACGCATACAATCCCTACTTCGGTACACAGAAGTAGTCTCCAACTTACATGATATTTATACTGTATTTTGCCTGCACGCAATATGTTGAGGGTCGTGCCTCTTTTTCTTGTACCGGTTGAGAATCACTTTCACCGGGCTGTCATCTAACATCCTTACAACGATCTAAGCTGATCGTTGGCGAACGATTTTTCGGGGTGGACGATGGAATGTTATCCCAACAATTCATGCAATTTGTGGTTCATTCGCACCACTTCCATCTCGTTTCCACTTCCATCTGCACGCCACCGTAGACCGTAAATAAAAATACACCAAGCGAATCAGTGCCTCGTAGATGGTCAAATTTGTTGTGCGGTGAACTTTGTTTTCTGCTGGCGTAATTGTCGGCGGTCACCAATGAGCCGAGATACATGAGCTCCTCTACCAGCTTACAGTGACCGGCAAAAATAAAGATCCACCTTTGATCAATGTATTATTGTTGAGAAAAAACACGTATTTTTGAAAAAGTAGGGTATTCCAATACATGTTTCCATTACCATTTCAGTACAAAAACAACGATCACTTTTATTCCTTGCATAAAATAAAAAACAAAATTATTGGAGTTTAGTCAAATACGTATGACATAAAAAAAGATCCACTTCATGTATGAATAAAACAAAATAATCGAAAGAGTTGGAATCAACTCTTCAATAGTCAATATGACCTCCCTTCACTTCAATGATGGACTGCAATCGTTTCGGGATGCTTTCGACTCGGTTTCTGAGGTGTTGTGGATCCAACTCATTCCAGACCTGATCCAGTGCCGCAAAATATGTTTGCTTGTTTGTTACGTGGGTTTTTTCGACTCTATTGTCGAGAATTGCCCAGAGATTTTCTATTGGGTTTAAATCCGGGCTCTGAGGAGGCCATTCCAAGGGTTTAATCCGACAGGTACGGAAAAAAGCTTGTGTTATCTTGACCGTATGCTTTGGGTCGTTGTCTTGCTGAAAAATGTAATTATCTTCCAGACCCATTTTCAGCAAAGATTCTTGCATATTCTCGTTCAGAATATCTATATACCCATCTGTCGCCATAATACCACTGATTACCACTTGCGATTGCGTCCACGTCCTGTTCGATCTGCGATACTTCCAAGTTTTTGGTGTTTTAAAACTATTTTCTGCACTGCAACACGGTTTACACCATACTTTTCGGCAACTTTGCGCTGAGATTCGTTTTTTGAGCAATCGCGCAGGATAAGATTTCGAACTTGGACTGTTATTTTCTTTCCTCCCATGATCGATTCTTAAAAAAAAACTCGTCACTTGGGCTAAACTCACTTATTTCTCACAACTGCACAGTGGTCAAAAAGTTGATTATAACGCTCTTAACTCATAGCTTTCGAAATAGTGGAGCAAGAGCAATGGCGTATTTGGCAAAGTTGCTAGATATGACAAGCTTCATATTTCGACGGCATGACTTTTGTGATCAATCCCCCTAAAAGTGAGATAAAAATTCAACTTTTTTAGGACTTTGAGATAGAGAGTTGATGTCTTCAGCAAAATTGGGTTTAATTTCTACATAAAGGACCACTTTAATAGAAAATAATTAAGCCATTCTAAATAAACATCGCGAATATAATGTAGACAATGGCTTACAATGATGAAAAGAGGTGTTAAAATACTATTGTTTTCAATATGCCATTCAAATTCTGATATTTAAAAAAAAAATTTGATTTTCAATAAAAAGGACCAGTTATATGGAAAATAAGTAAGCCACTCTAATTAAATATCACATATCAGAGGTAGACATTGGCTAACGATTATTTAAGACATGTTTCAATATAATTATCCTCAATATTCCATTCAACATCTATTTTTTGAATATTTTTTGAATATTTTTCAACATGAAGGATCATCCTTATAGAAAATAGGTGAACTACCCCAATGAAAAATCTTAATAATATGATAGAAGTTACCGAAGATGATATAGGGTATGTTTCAGTATTATGGCCAAATCTCAGAAGTTTAACTCAAATCCTTCAAGTCAAATTTGATTTACTTCCACAATGTCGAAAATTGGCAAAGTCTCGAACATTACTCTTTTTTCGAAATTCAAAAAAACCGCTTTTGATTGGCACCCTATAAATGGTATAAATGGTATAAATCTGTTTCGGCAATAGACCAATTTCCATCAGTTATGACAATAACTGAGCCGTATTCAAGCCAAACGATTTGATTTTAAGAACATGAACACACAGACTGCCAAAGTAGTGCCCCACCCTACGTGTTTATAACCTTTTCATTTGTCGATCAGAATACTCAAAAAGTCCTAAATTAATTCCCCAATGATTTTTTTTCAGAAAAGAAAGGGAACCTTTGGCGATAATATGAACTTTTCCATCCTAGAATGAATTTTCTTTAGAATAAATAGTTGTAGAATTCTTCCAAAGACCTATTACACACTAAGATTTTTTTTCAGAAATCTGTAAAATTTTACCGAATTCTCAACAGCTGAACGTTCGGTAATCCAATTTTACGGATTTCGGTCAACTTTTACCGAAATCCGGTAATTTTTTCATAGATATATGTAAAATTTCACCGAAATCCGTAAAATCGGATTACCGAACGTTCAGCTGTTGAGAATTCGGTAAAACTTTACAGATTTCTGTAAAAAAATCTAAGTGTGTAGGTTTTAGCAGCCTTCAGTTTTTGTTATATAAAGGGTGATACGGTCAAAATTTGGTCAAGGGAAAACGCGTGTAAATCGGTGAAATCGTTTATTTAAAAAATCAAATTAAATTTCTTTTTCAAGTTCAATTAGTATAAAATTCAGGACAAATATTCAGTTAGGCTTCCGCTTTTCCAAATCCGAATTGCCGGGCCTTACGTTTGACCCCTGCCATCAGATTTTGTACAGCCACCTTGTCCACCTTCTTCGCCGCAGAAAGCCAGTTTGCCTTGAACTGCTGCTCGTCCTTAGCAGTTTTTTTGGTCTTCTTTAGGTTCCGCTTGACAATAGCCCAGTATTTCTCAATTGGGCGGAGCTCTGGCGTGTTGGGAGGGTTCTTGTCCTTGGGAACCACCTGCACGTTGTTGGCGGCGTACCACTCCATGGCCTTTTTACCGTAATGGCAAGATGCCAAATCCGGCCAAAACAGTACGGAACAACCGTGTTTCTTCAGGAAAGGCAGCAGACGTTTATTCAAACACTCTTTCACGTAAATTTCTTGGTTGACAGTCCCGGAAGCTATGAAAATGCTGCTTTTCAAGCCACAGGTACAGATGGCTTGCCAAACCAGATATTTCTTTGCGAACTTTGACAGTTTCGTGTGCTTGAAAATATCTGCTACCTTTCCCCTTCCTTTTGCCGTATAAAACTCCTGTCCCGGAAGCTGCTTGTAGTCGGCTTTGACGTAGGTTTCGTCGTCCATTACCACGCAGTCAAACTTCGCCAGCATCGTCGTGTACAGCCTCCGGGATCGCGCTTTGGCCGTCGTATTTTGTTTATCATCGCGATTTGGAGTCACTACCTTCTTGTAAGTCGATAGTCCGGCTCGTTTTTTGGCTCGATGCACGGTTGTAGACGATACACCCAGCTTATGTGCGGCATCTCGGAGAGATAGGTTAGGGTTTCGCTTGAAACTACCGGCAACTCTCTTTGTCGTCTCAACGGCTTCCGGTTTTCGATTTCCCCCCGATCCAGACTTCCTGGCTGTCGACAAACGTTCCCCAAACACTTTAATTACATTTGTAACGGTTGATTTGGCAACTTTTAGCGATTTTGCCAACTTTGCGTGCGAGTAGCTCGGATTTTCGCGATGCGCGAGCAAAATTTTGATACGCTACTCTTCTTGCTTGGACGGCATTTTGACAACTGAAGAGTGAATTCCAAAATCAAAATAGGAGCAACATTCTACACACACACACCTTCAAAATGAGGGGTGTTCAGGTTTTTTAAATGCAAAATTTAAAGAAATACGTCAAGTTGATATTGACCAAATTTTGACCGTATCGCCCTTTATAGCATTCCCTTTATGTGCATTAGATGTGCAGAAAATTCAATGTTTCTTTTTATCTGTGTTGGTTAATTCTTTTCACAGCTCTAAAAAGGAGTGTAAATTAAATAGACTTAGTCGAGTTATTAGTACACGACACTGAAGAAGTAGACGAACTACGCGTATCTGTCAAGATAAGCATAAAGGTAGTTGGAATTAAATGGAAAATACTAATTTTTCTTCTCATAATGGGATATTTCATGTAAATTTAAGCCAGATAACGCCTGAATCCAGCCTGTTGTATGAAAGATTGCAAACATTATTGTATGCAAACATTGTTTACGCCTCCTTTGGCTTGGAATTAAACGAGGGGAAATTTTACGCGCTTGTTAAAATTATTTAATTTTTTTCTGTGCAGAATATTTGATTCTTGGTGTTGAAATTTTCTCGCTTAAAAACCCGTATTAAGGCTGGTTAAATTCAAATACCAAACCAACGCGCCACGCTTTTCAAAAAATGATGATTCATGAGTCTAAAGTAACCCTTTTTTTTCGAATAAATATTTTCAATCAATATCCATCAATTTCCTAGAACTATTTATGATTCAATGCGTCATACAAAAGTGTGAAAATCTGGCCGTGTTCGAGTGCTTGTTCGGGTAGCTTCTAGGCCATTTCGGTCAGACAGTCTGCCGGTGGCATCGGAAAAACAGTAAACTGATTACTAATTTACAGCTTTACGGATGGCTTCCAAAGTGGCACCACCGCCACTTGAGAATTGCGGTTTTTGCGTCTCGACGCTGATATCGTGATCGTTGTCAGCTGGACGAGACGGAAGATAATGTAATGTTTGGCGAAATTTCATCACATTTAGCAATGGGCTGTTAATTGGTTTGCGTGGCTTACTTTCGCCAAGTGGCACCGTTGAATAGTTTTCGAAGCATTCCTTAGCTTGAAGGATTGATTTTGATAATAAATGGAATAAAATTGAATTTTGTTCTGCTTATCTCCAATTTGGGTACGATCCTTGCTTTAAAGCATTCTTCAAGAAAAACTCATATATAACTACCCACGGTCGATAACATTCAAAAAATTTTTATATCTCATCTGAAGACGACTTTGCTTAAAATAACACTCTCTACAAACTTTGCTTTCATAAAAAATATCAACATTGCTACCCTAGCGGTAAGATTTAGAACTAAAGAGCTGCCATCACAAGATTGTTAATCTTCATATGATTAAAGGCTAGATCATTTAGCAATCGGACACCTTCATATGCGTGTATTTCTTTGACTTTATTAAGTTGAAAAACTTTCTTAGAATGAAACAAAGGCAATATTATTTCATTTAATAAATATAACTGAAACAAATCATTCATCGTTATTTCAATAAAATAGGGCATTATAGTAAATATAATAATATGCAGGCATCTATTTAATTTTTTAATTTTGACAAGTTATTGAAAAAAAAAACAATTTAAACACATAATGATTGCAAGACAACACCATCCTATTTCACCATGAAACATGCTACAAAAAACAGACTACCTAAACCAACGAACCAACCATTGATTTCTAGCATAAAAAGTTGACATTTATGTCGTAATGGAAGCCCCCGGTACTGAAAATCAAGTTGTGTCACTTTGCATATATGTCACTTTGTGAAACTGCATGACGGTTTGTAAAAATAAAAATGATTAGATTTTTCTTGTTTAAAAATGTATGTATGTATGTATGTATGGTAGCCACCATCCCCTCTAGCCCTTGGCTTGGATGCAGCTCCACTTAATAGCAAGATCAAATTGGGCCACCGATCTGAATTCGCACTATCGCTGTATGAAGGGCCAAAAACGGAGGGGTGGACCCGTAAGCAGAGACACTTACACGAAATCCACGGGAAATTAAGAATCTCCTTCCAACGATATGATCCAACAAATCGAATAACACAATTCGCAATACTCATTAAGCTTTCTACAGGATGGCTTGTTAAGAAGGGCGCGTCACTCTCCCTGAAACTGTTGGAGTAGAACTCGCAGCACCACACTCGAATCGGTAGGATAAGAAATGATACTGTTTGTTCCCTCCTAGACTCAGGCAGTCAATCAAACCATCGTCCAGTTTCAGCTTGAATGATACCCTGGTGCTCCCTCCCAACCCAGTATTTATTATATTTATATAAATATAGATGTAATGTAATAATAATATGTTATATATGAATATATAGTAGAGCAAAACTTATATAAGGATATTTAGTTAAATTATGTAATAGTTGGAGTTCACGAGCCTATGATAACCATGTTAAACTAAATTAATTAACCTGCTGAAATAATAATATTAAGGCAGTAATAATAATATGCAGCTTCGTACCACTTTGTATCACTGATAGGTGACTGTATCTCTGGAATGTGAAGGTCATCTTGTTATTCATTGAGGTATAAATATCAATAAAGCATTCAATTGTATATAAAACCATAATATTATATTATTACGTATTTAATCATGACATATAGATATGTAACCTTCTGGAATGAAGAGCATTTATTAATTTTCATTATTATTTGATATAATGTAATAAAATAATTATACCGGCCGGATCACCAATCTGAAGCAATTAAAATTTTATTTATTATTTTATTACTTCTTCCATAATATTATATTTATGATATGCAATTAATAATGATGAACAGCTGTGTTCCGCTGAACCGCTCAAATAGTAGTTGATGATCGTGTACTGAAATGTTAATGTCATATTACGCCATTTAATGGAAAATATAATGAAGGAATTAAAGGTTGAGTGGTCGAGAGAGTCGTCAACATTTCTATTAATGAAAATATGCTAGAGCTTGTAAAAAACATGCATCATATAATAACCCGACCAGAAGCGTATAACATAAAAATTACAAAATTATAACAAACCTTGTTACGACTAACTGATTATGATATGAATTTGTTTAAGACGTTTTCATCTGGATAATTGTAAAACATACTTTCAACATATTATGATATAATGCCCAGGGAGGCACAAGCTGCGTTAAGAAAGTAAATTAATTTTAACACTAGCTGATATGATTTTGCTACATCGAAACAAAACTGTTACAAAGATTGTTTTGTTTATGTTATATGTATATCATAGTTTGCTATAATTTTGTTATCTCTAGAGGATCTTTTGTTAGAATTTCAGTTATTCTAACAACATCCGCGATCTAAATTCTAACAACCTCTGTTATGAAAACAGCGTAACTGAATAACAAAACTTGAAATAATTTTGTTGTTCCCTTCTGGTCGGGAACACATACTAGTATCTACACATCTATATATACATCCATTGCTACTTTCGAGAAGGCCACTCCGACGGTGCTAGATACAGCTGAAAATTGATCCCCATTCTTACTGCTGCTTCTACCAGAAGATGATCATCCTATAACCGCAAGACCTCCTCTCCTAAACTGTATGGTACCTGAGAGAAATTTACCTTTCTAGCGTAATACATGTAATGAAATATACAGAATTAGGCTATGAATAAACAATGTCCTATAAGATAAAATATATAGTGAGGGTATATTGTAATATGAACTGAAAATTACATGTGTGCCGACTGCTGTTTTGTTGCAATTGTAGACAAACTTGCGCATCCATTATGAACCAGAAAATTTAGGCAATGTATGACCGCCATGAAAAAAAAAACGAATTTTAAATTTTAAATTATTTTGTAATACCTGACGACCTGGAAGACCTGAAAGATATAAGAATGGAAAATTATGATATGATTTACCGGTCGCACCCCCTCACTTCGCTATTGTCGGATTGACAACATTGCCCAGGCTACGCCAACCAGCGTCTCCATGTTTCAGCTGGCAGTCTTTTGTGATCATATGACTCGTGGAGGCGTGAGGTAGGAACTTGTGAGGACCAGAGGTCGGTCGCACCCTCCTGCCAAGTTGTCAACTCACCATTTGAAGCCCAGATTTTTCTTGTTTAAAAATCGAGAAAAAATAGTTGAGATTCATAAAAAATATTTATGTGCTAGGAAGAACGTCCATCATGGATACAGATGGAAAAAACCACGTTTTTTTTAAAATTAAAATCCCCTATTCTCGCACTTTTCGGCTGATGCCGCTCATCAGCCTGCGCATTGCTTCTTCAGACAAGGTTTAGGCTAGCTGATTCCAACAATTCTTCATCCGGCAAATGTCACTGGTGACTAATCTTCAGTTTCCGCATCTCTATTGAATGGAACTGAGGCCAATTTAGGTGAGTTTAGCTCTTTTATGATGAGCTGGACCACACGTAACTGGGCCATCATGAGACTTAACGAAGGATAAAATCCGAATGTTGAGATCGTCGGTTAGAAACAAGGGTAGATGGTGGTGAAACCCAGGCACACCAGGAATTTGAGATGTTCTTCGAGATCACATCGAAAGACGAGCTGAGGAGGTCACTGAAAGGACACGGCGATCTTCGAGTTGTATAGCCCTGTATATAAAAAGGCGACAGCAGGTCGGCAGTAATAGAGGTAACCCAAATGGCTGTGGCAAAGTTGGAAGTTACACTATCAAACGTAGGTTCCGCCAGCACTTTTCGCAGGGACGGTCGTGTTACAAATATGAACAGGAGAGTGTGTGAGGAATATACCCATGACGACCATCTGGCGATCCGGTGTAGCATTAGTCAGCGAAATCCTGTCGCAATACGAAGGATAAATAGTTGCGAGCGGAAGCGGAAGATGCAGGTCTTCGACAAGAAACTTTTTGTTGAGCAACGAACTCTCGCACCGAAACGCGGTCGAGCTGACGAATACGTTATTAAGGGCATGCGACTCAACCATGCCGAAGAACAAGCGGCGCCCAGCATACAGGTGGAATGGGCAACTCAGCATCCTTCGCGCTAGTTGTCTCAGAGCCAGAAGACGTGTCCAGAGAGCTAAATCCGCTGCACATAGGGTGGTGTTCCGAGCGGCCGAGAGAGAGATAAGACTTAGCAAGCCGAATTGCTACAAGGAGCTGGACCGAGCCGCTGATGTTAACCCCTGGGGCACGATCCCGACGCACGATCCAACGTACGTGGCCACGTACACCGTAGGGCGAGGACGAGAGAACTAATGCTGAGGGCATGCAAGTGTCGAACGAGGATCAGGCATTCCTGGAAATGTTCAGGGATGCGATACCAAAATGTCTAGAGGAAGGCCATTTCCAGGACAGGTGTAAAATACAGAAATTAGTGTTGTTGCCGAAGTCAGGAAAGCCTCCGGGGGATCCAGCATCGTAAAGGCCAATATGTCTGTTGGATACGCTTGGGAAACTCCTGGAGAGGATTATCCACAGGCTGAACAGGCTGACGAAATTTACAGAGAGCAAGCACAGGCTATTGATGATGCAATTCGGTTTCCCGAAAGGGAATTCGGACAGTGGTCGAGACAGCCGTAAAGGCGTCTAAACACAAAGGTGATCTGTATTGCGCTGTTGTAACAATTGACGTTAGGACCGCCTTCAAAAGTACCAGCTGGGAGGCTATTGTCGAGTCGCTGCACAGAATGAGGGTCCCTGATTACCTATGCAGAAGTCTGATGAGTTACTTTCAGAACCGGGTGGTGATCTACGAGACCTCCGTGGGGCGGAAATCGGTGAACATCATGGCGGGAGTTCCGCAAGGTTCCATCCATAGCCTAACACTTTGGAATGGGATGTACAACGGTGTGCTGACGTTGAAGCTTCCCAATGACGTAGTGATCGTTGGCTTTGTAGATGACATAGTATTATCAGTGAAAGGCGAAACACTGGAAGAAGTGAAAATGCTGGCGACCGAAGCAATCGAAATAATTGAAAACTGGGGATGCAGGGGTTGAAGCTGCAGATAGCCCACCACAAAACGGAGGTGCTGATGGTCAGCAACTGCAAAGCGGTACTACAAGCAGAAATCGTCATCGGAGGGCTTGCCATAGCCTCGAAGCGCGTGATGAAGTATCTGGGTGTGACCTACGACCGGCTAAATTTCAACAGTCACGTAGATTATACCTGTGGGAAGGCGGCGAAGGCCATCAATGCGGTAGCCAGAATCATGCCGAATAGCTATGGAGCTAGAAGTAGCAAACGGCGTCGCCTGGCTAGTGAATGATCATCGACACTGAGATACGGATGTCCAGCCTGTGTAGCAGCACTGGAAACCCAGCGAAACAGGGCGAAGTTGAACAGTACGTTCAGGCTCATAGCCATGCGAGTCGTTCGGGAGTACATAACTATTTCATCGGAGGCAGTATGCGTCATTGCCGGAATGATCCCGATTGGCATCACTCTCGCTGAGGACAGTGAATGTTATCAGCGGAAAAATATCGGAGGAGTTCAAAAGCTGGTAAGAGTGGAGTCGATCACTAAAAGGCAACGAGAATGAGAAATGGGGGTGAACGGTCGATGGACGCACCTGTTCATACCGGATATGCCGATCTGGATGAAAAGGAAGCACGGAGAGGTAAACTTCTAGCTTACGTAGATTCTGTCTCGCCATGGTTGCTTCAGGAAATACATGCATCGATTCGGATACGCAGCGTCACCCTTTCGTCCAATAGACACTGAAGCACGTGGTCTTTGACTGCCCTTGATTCAGACCAACGCGAAACGGGGCAGATACCAGCCTAGTTAACGTCATCTATAGAATGTGTCGTGATGAAAGTGCTTGGAATGCGATCAACGGAGCCATTGCGCAAATAATGTTGGCTCTACATCGAAAATGGCGGGAGAATCAAGAAGCGAGTGGTTGAGTGGAGTAGCTGGTTGTCGTTCTCCGGTGATGTTCTAACGCCGGGGATCTCTCCGTCATTGTATGGAAGATCCGCAGATGGGGAGAACTCGAGCCAAGTCAGTCAGTCAGTCACGACATTCGGAAGACCACAGCCAGAACCGTGTGTCTTCATATGACAAGGGACTTGCAACTCCACGAACCCTTGTCTAGTCCACAGATCCTTCGACTGCCTCCCAATCCCAGTTATGTACTTGTTATATACTAGGAGTTGAAATTTTTGCATTATTTTTTTTTTTTTATTCATTAAAAAGACTTTTAGCCTCCTGTGCTAGTTCGTCTCTTATTGCATAAATTATGATTTATAAACAAAGGTAAGATACAAAATGTAGGAAGTGTCACGGCTATATTGGAGCTTAGATTCAATCAACAGATTGAGTTAGGAGTTTGCTGAAGACCGTCGTACTCGGAATGTTTTAACCTACTTTTTTGGACAGTTCAGGAAGTTTGTTTACAAGGTGTTAGGATTCGAATCGCTCAAACGAAATTTTTCATTGTCTTTTTCCGTCTTTTTCTGTACGTTTAGATTCAGGAAATGATGTAAAAATAAGTACTGGTGTCTGTTTTCGGCTATTTCACTACAATCGTAATAAGTTCAGAGTACACAATTACAAACCGATCTTACCGGAAATATAAGTCCGCGTAAACATGCTTCCTGAACTGTAAAAACTGCGTTGATGAAGCTGTCGTGCAATGATTTATACTTCACACTCTGAAACCTTCAGCACAATGGAAATCTACCGCAGTAAAGAAAAAATCGCTCTGCTGAGGGGAGCAATAAGGAGTGTATCGAATATAAGCTATCCACATACATTTGCGTTGTACGCATGTATTTGTGATGGTTTTTTATGCTCTGAACACTGCATGCTGTGCGTTTGACTGTCAGCTTTCTTTTGTTTACTTGTTTGTGCGGTTCAAATTCTGCGTTTTCAAAATGTCGCGTACTGAAAAGGAAGTGAAAATTAAGGTTCTGGACACATGGCTAAGTGAGAAGGGTATTACCATGCGAAAATTGGCGAAGCGGTTTGGAATTCATAATGCGAGGGTAAAAACCATCATTAATAAGTTTGGGGAACACTATTCGTTGGATGAGCTACCAGGAAGAGGCCGAGAACCCGGTTCTTCCAACCCGAAACTGGAGCAGAAAGTGGTATCTCTAATCATGAAGAACAAATCAATGTCAAAACGTGATTTAACCAAAAAAGCAGGAACGAGTGTCGGAATGATCCAGAGTATCAAGAGGCGAAACCACCTGAAGACCTACAAGAAGCAGAAAATCTCGAAACAAAGTGCAGAACAGAAGAAGCGAGCAGCAACAAGGGCCCGGAAATTGTATTCGCGTCTTTTGCAGCGTCCGGATGCATGCGTTTTGATGGACGATGAGACCTATGTAAAGGAGGACTCAAAAACCCTTCCAGGTCCACAATACTTTACTGCCGTCATTGAGGAGGATGTGAGCAATGCGGACAGGTCGATTCAAGTGGAGAAATTCGGTCGAAAGGTATTGGTATGGCAAGCAATATGTTCCTGTGGTTTGAAGTCAACCATTTTTTACACTACCGGAACTATAAATGCGGAAATCTATCGATCTGAGTGTCTCCAGAAGAGATTGTTGCCTTTATATAAGAAGCATAGTACACCTCCACTGTTTTGGCCGGATTTAGCGTCGGCTCACTATCGCCAAAACCACTCTCAATTGGCTAGCGGAAAAGGGTATAGATTTCGTTGAGAAAAATATCAATCCACCAAATTGCCCTTCAGCTTCGACCCATCGAACGTTACTGGGCAATCGTGAAGAGGGTCTTCAAGAAGACTGGTAAGGCAGCTGGGAACATGCAGGAGTTCAAAAAAATTTGGGCTCAAGCGTCCAAAAAAATGCGATGCAACACTTGTCCGGAACTTGATGAAGAGCATTCGATCCAAAGTTCGAAAATTCGTGAAGGAATAACTTAAATTTCATCCGGTCTTCATTATGTTCAAATTTAACCTCGTACAATAAAGGATCAATTTTTTGTATGAATAAAATATCGGTTTTCAACATAATTTGAGAGAAAGTTTGTGGATAGCTTATTTTCGATACATTCCTAGAATTCTAGACAATATAGTCAAAAGGTCGAAAGTAACATTTGTAAACAATGACATCTAGCGTATTTTTCTGGGATCTGCTTGCTCTCACAATTATAATAGCACAAGAAACATATAGAGAGTTTTATAACCTTCCCGTCGGTAGTAGGTATAGATGTTTAGCAACCTGGCATTTCCAGAAAATTTACGTTTTAAGTCATTGTTTACAATTGATACTTTCGATCTTTTGTCGATTTTGTCTGGAATTCGAGCTTGCTCTCGTTTTTCTTTCAAACACACATGATGGATTGGATTTTTTCATCGCTGTGTGCTTGCAACAGGTCAATAAACTTCATCAAGAACAATAATGAATTATGGCCTCCGTAAAGCTAACGCAATTGAGCCTATCAAATAAGTTGACTAGCTAAAAAAAAGAACTCCATCAAGTGTTATGCTTGGTGCTGAGAGACGTGTAACGTGTAAATAAAAAAAGTCGCCTCTTCAGCATTTTTTTATGTCCCATTTCTCTCTCTTTTTCTCTCTCTCTCTCTCTCACTTTTCCTCATTCCCATTCTCAAGTAATGATGATTTACATGATACCATTTAAATCAAATTAATGGAAAGAAGGCCACATCATGAATCATCCTGAAGCGTTTGATCAGATTCCCCGGGTTCTGAATCCGACTCATACAGCAATGTTTGGCGATATTGGATCCAACATTGCATCGTACTGCAAAGTTGGCCTTGATGGGTTTCCGTCATACAAAAGTAACAATCTCTCATGTGATTGCTTCCACACTATAGGTTTGGCAAAAGGTAAGCCTTTGTGCGTACCTTTCATCTAACCAAGCAATGTTCGAAAGCATGAGCAACAGGAGAATGTTGGAACCCATGGGAACTCACGATTCTCACCAAAACGCAGCGGTCTGCAACAATTATGTAAACCCTTTTTTTCGGTTTCTTCATATGACGTCTCCACAAATACAACCAAATTTGTCCGGTTCGTTCAGACAAATTCGCGAATTTTTTTACAAAAATTCAAAAACGCGTCCGTTACACTGTTATAGCGAGCTCTTAATGAAAAGGAAATGATTGTGCAAGACTGAAAAGGGTGAACATGAGCATTAATTTAAACCAAAACAAGTCAGCAATAATGACACGAGTTTAGTGTAACCAATACGGGTGAAAATGCCGAATCCTTTATCGTGCGGTCTTAAACGCGGAAAAAACTGTGTACACCAATGGATTCAGATCTTTTTTTTCTCACAAATTGGACTTGCTCAAGAACTGGCAGGGGTGCCAAATGTGAAAAAAGTGAAAATTACGGATCAAAAGAAAACTCGAGTTTTTGTGAATAAAATTGATAGGATATATTTAGAAAATGGTTTTGTTTTGTGAAACAAGTGCCAATTCAACAGAAGCAAGTGAAGAATTTAATTTGGCAATGATAGTTGAGGTATATTTTATTAAAATTGCTCAAGAACTGTGTTGGTTCAGTAGTCGAAATTGGTCTGGATCATAGACAGTGGTGCCAGTGCGCACATGACAAGCGATAAGTCGTTTTTCACGTCCCTTAATGAATTTGCCGGTGGTTGGATAACCATGGCCGATGGGAACAAAATCCAGATCCTTGGGGAAGGTAAAGGGAAAGTGTTTGGCGTTGATGGGAACAGTGAAGTGATACAGATTGACATGCAGAACGTGAAATATGTGCCGGGGCTGTCGACCAGCCTAATCTCTGTGGAGAGGCTGACGACGAAGAACTTGCAAGTGCATTTCGATAATGACGGTTGCCGAATTGTGAAAAAAGGTACAGTCGTGGCGACAGGTTTCCGCCATGGAGGCCTGTAGCAGAGTCATCAATGCAGGCGACAGCATAAGGAGAACTGCCAACACCACTGGCACCGGCGCCTAGGCCACCGTGATTGGGCGGCTGCAGAGCAGATCGCTAAGTGACTGTGGGTTGAAGTTGATATGTGAATGTTGCCTAGAAGGGAAAGCCTCGAGAGCCCCGTTTCCCGAAGTAACCGAAAGGAAGTCCGTAAAGGAAGTCCGTACTTGATATTGTACATACGGACCTTTGCGGCCCCATGAAAACGGTCACCCCTAGCGGCAATAGATTTGTAATGCACATTATTGACGATTACAGCAGGTTTACCGTAACATACCTGCTGCAGCATAAGTCAGAAGCTACCCAGAACATTATTGACTATGTTCACTGGGCTGAAACGAATTTCGGACCCAATCCTAAGGTTGTGCGGTCCGATGGTGGGGGAGAATTTAATAATAAGCGTCTCCGAGCCTTTTACAAGCAGGAAGGTATAAGCCCTCAGTATACAACTGCGTATTTCCCCCAGTCCAATGGCGTTGCCGAAAGGAAAAATAGGTCGATTACGGCTTCCGGTCTTACACAGAGATATTGGGGCGAAGCTGTTCTTACCGCAACGTACCTCCAGAACCGGCTACCTTTTAGGTCTGTACCGAAAACTCCTTTCGAACTGTGGTGGGGATGAAAGCCGGATCTGGGACACTTGAAAGTATTCGGAAGCGTCGGAACGTTGTCGGAATAGCGGCCTGTGCAGTACAGGAGCCATTGAACTACAAGGATGCCTTGAAGAGCAAACCGTGGCGTGATGCGATGGAAGAAGAATTAGATTCTCATCATCAGAATGAAACCTGGGAGTTGGTACCGCTGCCTTGAAGGTCGAAAGGTAGTGGGGTCCAAATGGGTTTTTAAGGTTAAACGCAACAACGAGAACAAAGCGGTCAAGTTCAAAGCCAGGGTGGTTGCTCGGGGCTACACACAGCAGTTCGGAGTAGACTTCGATGAGGTCTTCGCTCCGGTGATACGACAATCTAGTCTGCGGATGTTTCTCACTGTTGCTGCGAGCCAACGAATGGTGGTTAGGCATCTCGATGTCAAAACTGCCTACCTTAATGGAGTTTTAAAGGAGGAGATCTTCATGCGGCAGCCACCGGGTACCGTAGCTCGAGGACAGCATGAGTTGGTGTGCCGGGTGAAACGCAGCATCTGCATCGCGAAGCTGAAGAGCGTTCTTACGAAGCTTGGGTTCAGGTCATCCGGTGCAGATCAGTGTTTTTTTGTGAAATCGGTCAATGGGAAGAAGGTGTTTTTGTTAGTTTATGTGGAGGATATGTTGCTGGCCGGACCCTCCGAATGGAAAGTGAAGAAGATCGTAGACGGTTTGAGTGAAGAGTTTGAATTGACTGACCTTGGTTAAGTTCGACATTTTTTGGGAGTAGAAGTGCTACACGGAGAAGATTGCTACCGGATCAGACTGAAGAACTATATCAAACAGTTGATTGTGGCAGCATAATTAATCATCAATTAAAAGAGAGATTTGAGCAATAAAAAATGAAAAAAGTGCCATTAAATTATTAAGGCCTGTGCCAACAAATAATGTGTGATCAGCATTAAAAAATTAGGAATGAGCAATAAAAGATGAGAAAAGATCTTCGGATAATCTAATTGTGACCGGTAAATCTGTCAAATAAAGCAACAGCTATTAGTATATGTGCAATTAAATATGGCAGTATTTCCGCCAAATTATGTAATTTGAGCACTAAACTATTCGCATATGTCTTTTAATTTTGTTAGATTTTCCCATAAAAACAGTAAAATGAGCAATGGATATTTATTTATCCATTGCTCATTTTACTGTTTTCATGGAAAATCAACAGAACTAAAGACATATGCGAATGATTTAGTGCTCAGATTACATAATTTAGCGAAATGCTGCACATATTTAATTGCAATATACATAGCTGTTGCTTTATTTGAGACTTACCGACATAACTGAGATTATCCGAAGATCTTTCTCATCTTTATTGCTCATTCCTAATCTTTAATGCTGATCGCATTGATTGTTGGCACAGACACTGTAATAATTTGGTGGCACATTTTTTCATTTTTTGGTGCTTTTTCTGAATTACTAAGTGCAGGTAAATATTTTAGTCGTTGATTGTGAAGAATGGTATGCAGGAAGCGAAGACCGCTAAATCGCCTATGGATGCAGGGTTCCTGAAAGCTGAGGATAAGTGTGAAAATTTCGAAGATGCGACCAAGTACAGAAGTCTAGTCGGTGGGTTGTTATACTTATCAGTGATTGCTCGACCGGATATAACCGTGTCCACAGCGACTTTTGGAAGAAGTTTTGCGGCGCCTAGCGAGGCAGACTGGTCTGCCGCGAAACGTGTGTTGAGATACTTGAAGGCTACGAAGGATTGCTTTCTGCGTTTGGGCGGAAATACCGACGAGGGACTAGTAGGATACTCCGACGCCGATTGGGCGGGTGACCCGGCCAGTCGAAAGTCTACATCTGGGATCTGTCTTCTTTTACCGTGGAGGCCTAATCTCGTGGGCTAGCCGTCGCCAGCAGTGCGTGACGCTTTCGTCGATGGAGGTGGCATACTTTGCCTTATGGGAGGCATGTCAAGAAACTGTGTGGTTACGGCAGTTGCTAGTAGATTTTAGAGAACCGCAAGGAACTCCGGCAGTGATGAAGGAAGACAACCAAGGTTGCCTGGCCTTCGTTAAAACCGAGCGCACGAGCCGGCGATCCAAGCACATCAACACGAAGGAAAAATTTATCCAGGAGCTGTGTGAGAATGGAGATATTGCAACAGTTACCACTTCAGTCACATCTCGTCATCACGCACACCTGCGTGCATCAATACACCTTGGGTGAGGTGAGAGAAAGAGAGAAGAGAACAGATAACATCAGTCCAAAAGTTACCGCAACCGCGTTTAGTTGTTTTTGCGGACTATTAATAAATGTAGTTTAAAAGTGCTTTCTCGCGTGTGTTTTTATTTTCCATAACTGATCCGAATCCGTTCGCTGGAATTCCGCTTTGTTCCCCTGAATGTACAGCCGGTTCCGTCACGTAATGCATTGTTCAGCTTGAAAGACCGCCAGCTAAGCGTAGTCAGGATTTCAAATAGGGGAGGGCGAGCTTGTTTTTTTTAGAGAGAGAGAGAGAGAGAGTTTTGTTTTGTTTGTTTCTTTTTATAACTGTAAAACTTTCGAAAGTCCATTTACGGTACTTCCATATAAAATTTAATTAAATAACTGCTTTAAACTGCTAATAATTTGCATACACTGTTGCCCAATTCACACATTGTGTACTCAATTCAACAGCAGAGCCACTTTTTCAAAATCAAATTAGGAATGAGAAGCAGGGGTGCGATTTTTCAGCAATTCAATGTGAAAGAGAGATTGTATTTTTTTCAGTGCAATAATATCGAAACTGACGTGATGAAAATGAACCATCAACACAGTCCAAAGCTCCAGAGCTACATGTGTCATTTTCATACCTGCACTAAAAACAATGAATGCTGCTGTGAGACAGCTTGAGGTTCACTTATGAATTATGTTGATGTTTGTCACACAAGCTCCGCGAAAGTTTCATTCATTCGATGTTTTCTGTCAAACGAGGATTCAATTCACTAAGACAAACGCAAGAGTTCGATCAGTATCTCACCACGTTGATGAAATTTTCAAAAGCGGTTGTGACAAAAAATTGGTGTTAAATTTATATGCTATGGATCCTGAACCATTCCAGCTAAGAAATAAAAGCGAACTAGTGACCCGACACTCACCCAAATAGCGGGTCAATATGTCCACAGGAATGGACTGAAAGTCAGGTGCGTAATTGTCTCTTGCAGCAAATGCACCTACGAGCAGGCAACCTATGATCCGGACAACGCAATCCACCATTTTCGCTCAAAGCATCCGGATCGAGCAGTGGAAGCTAATTTTTGTTTTGCTTCTTTCGTTTGTCACTGAGCGCCAGCAGATGGTGACCTTCGCCTGCTGTGTGCTAATATTCATTTATGTGTAAGATGTTTCATGACATCTTATGATCAAAAAACCGTAAGACAGTAGTCTAATGAGATTCTGCGAAATTAGTTATGTCGAACTAGTTGTTGGTTATATACATGATAATTATTTGCGATTATCATATATCATATAATTGGGCTTTAAGGTGTAAACAATTAAATTGACTCCAAAATTTAAAAACCTCCTGATTTTTCAGTACGTACGTCTGAGCAATATTAATACAAATTTTTGGTTAAAAAAAAACTGGTCAAAATGTATTCCTTCAAAATTTAGGTATGAACCCAATGAGTTTCCTAATGTCCTGATTTTCACTATGCTGATATGGTAGTTTATTGTTTTAAACAATTAATATATGGGTAGATGATACAAAAAAAAAGAGAATCACGGAACCGGATTTAAATTTTTAGTGAATTTAACATTATCATGAATCACCATCTAAATCTTTTTTAAGTAATATCCATTCCATCATATTAATGGCAATATTCATTCCTTGATAGCCTCGATATTGTGTTAAATCTGTTTGTAAGATTCGGGCAAAATAACTTATTTTTCAGTACTACCCAAGTCACTTGACTACTCTCTCAGTCATTCATTACTGAACTGATAAAACTTGTCTATCAGTTTCAGTGAATCCTTCTGAAAATGAAAATGACTTATTAACTGGGTAATGAACTCTAAAAACTCATGATTTCAAAATCAAATCAGCCTGGAAAATGTTGAATGAACTAGCTTCCTGTACAGAACCGAGTTAACACATTCAAAAACTCTCAAATAGAGTGAATGTGACTGGCACACTAAAGTAATTTTTAACAGATTTCATCAAGTGAAAATGATGAATCGCACCACTGATGAGAAGTAATGAACATCGCCATTGACAGTAGCTTTCTTCTTAATTCATACGAGTGTTCTCGATTTGTAGTGGTATGTGTTTGATTGAGGAATTTCAACTCCTGTTGTTATTCAGAATAGCAACCGCTTGCTTATATATGTATTCTATCCGGTGATCCGTTTTGTTATCAAGGTTCGTCAGTCTATAAACACGTGCAGAACAATCGCTTATTCTTCCAGCCTTCTTCTAAGCTCTCCACCGATTGCATGTCGATCTGCCAAATTTGGAAGACGTCTGCATTGAGTTCTCTCAAATTATAATAATCCATCCAATATATCACAAAACATTGCGATTGGTTGAGTAGGTTGGAGATAATGAAATCATTTTCTATAAAACCGAGTCTCTCCCGGTTGGTATTAAACCGATGAGCATGGACATCAATAGAAACATTAAGTTGCCAGAAGGCACGAAATGCATCTACGGACTCTTATTTTTACGAAATCCCTCAATAGCAATTTTTCATGGATTAGAATAGATTGTTCTTAAGAAACTTCAATTTGATTGATACAGATATAAGTTACAGTAGTGCAATAGATTGTTGGATGCAGTAGTAAAATTGAAAGTTACAAAAAAAAGCGTTTGGTTCGAGCATCGGCTGTGAAAGGTTGTGACGATGCTTTGTTATGTACTATTTTTCTATCGGGCATGGCACGTTTCGTATTGTTTCGGTTTTCTATAATTTGGTGATACGAGTAATCGAGTGAGCACAGTAAGAAAAATACAAAGCATCTCTCAAGCGTTAATAAAATTAACTTTATTTTTCTAACGGAAAACCAGCACCACACTTTGTGAGTGACTCCAATAGCATCCTTATTATTGGTTTAACTCGGTTCAAATCGGACTTCCAGCATTATAAAAAAAAATCACCTTGTTTTTTTCAATGAAAAATCATCATTATACTTTGTGTGTGTGGCCCCAATATCTTCCTTACTGTAGGTATCAATTCAAATCAGAAATCGGTACTAATACTTAAATGTTTTACTAAACGTAGCGTGAATTAAGCTGATCGTTTACCAAAACGAACCCTGTTGCCATTCAATCTTAATATATAACAACCCAGTGATTTCTCGTGAAAGTGCGGCGGTGATCTTGGCTTCAAATAAAACTTCCAAATAAACGTCAACACATTCCTACGAATTGGGTTATTCAATCTGATGGATCGTATCGTTGGAAGGATATTCTTTATTTCCCGTGGATTTCACGTGGGTGTCTCTGCTTACGGGCCAACCCCTCCGTTTTTGACCCTTCATACAGCGATACTGTGATTCAGATCGGCGGCTCAATTTGATCTTGCTATTAAGTGGAGCTGCATCCAAGCCAAGGGCATGAAAGGATGGTGGCTACCATATATACATACATACAAATTGGACATGCTATTGCAATTCTGAGCCCATATTTGGACTCAGGTGGGCAACGCAAGTAAGTTGAAATTTTTACGATTCTCTAGTAATTATAGTGACATTTAAGATCTCTGGATGGTTCGGAACCAGCAATGCGATTTGCCAACACTCAGCCAAATAATCTTTATAATTTCATAAGGTTCTACTTGTGAACGATGCTTGGCAATTTTATAAGCCTGACTTATGAATGGATTTTGTTTTACACGATCTTGTTCAAGCTTTCCTGTTCACAGGTGTGAATATAACCTCAACCTTCAAGGTAAATTAGGTAGTAATAAGGTGAGTTAATGAAATTCATACTGATTTCTTGTGACAAATATTCATAATGCAGTCTTACAAATTTCAAAAGTTTATTTCGCTGAGTGAACCCCAGTAGAACCTATCAATGTTTTCCATCTATACCCGCCATCTGTAAGAGAAATGGCATTTCTCTTGCGATCAAAACGTTCAAATAATTTTCCTAGAACCTTTGTCGCTGTGCCGACAGAGAATCCCAGTGAAGGTAGTCAGGATACGAGTAACTAAATTCCCAGAACACAACCTAGGGAAACACGAAAAACCGAACGACCCCGCAGCTGATCAGATCCGTTGAACGTTGCGGAATTCCCAGCTGTTTATTATTCATTCAAGCCGACCGTCCGCCACCCGTCTGTTCTTATTTACCCGTGCCGTAGGTATGTATAGATATAAGTACATATACGACGGTAGTTAAAGCTAATCTAATCAAGGTAAAGGAGGAACGGCCTCTGCGCAACGTCGGCGGCAGTCGGGATGGAGAAGCGCGTGAAGCAAAACAAACACGTTCTTGGCAGGCGTCAAATGACTGATTCACAGTGAGTATTATTGGAACGACCGACTGCCCGCAGTAAAGCAAGTGTGTCGTCCGACGGAGTCACGAGTTAGAAGAAACACTAACTACACTCACAATGCAAACTGTTTCAGTTGTGTTAGACAAGGGGTTTTTGGATTTAGGAGGAATGGGGGGAAGGGGCAATTCTCTCCGTCCATTCAGGATGCATGACAATCATCACGTGCGAATTTTTAAGATCTACAGATCTCAGTTGGCTACTTCTCTCGAAAACGCTCTTGCTCTGCCGCGCCAAAGAAGGTCAGTTTCGTTTCGCGTGCGAATTGCATCATTTATTTCACTGTAGCACACGCCTCCCTTGATCATGATTGGCCTCCGAATGGAAAGAAACGCGCTGTCATCCATGGTACCGCTGTAACCACATTCTTTCGGCTCCTCCACGCTGGTAATGGGTGACTTGTATTGAGGTGACGCTTGCTTATCGGATTCACCTGCAATCCGAGCTATATCGCGCGCAATGTTTGATGAAGCGATTAGAGCACACGCGCTCTCTCTCTCTCACGTCAAAGTCCAAACAAATGAACAACGATGGGTGGCGGCGCCGAATGAATTTTCTCCCCGGAACCCCCAACACGGTGATGTTGCGAATTTCCCTCGCACGGTCAAGTTCTATCGTGAAGCACCGTGTGGGGCGCATTCCCCGGCGACTTCCTCGTGTTTGCGAGGGGGCTTGTGCCCGGAGGAGTGTGCGGAGCGAGCAACTCTCAGTTATAAGTATAACTAACCGACGAGTGAACCGAATGGAATTATTTGGTGGGAAACCGTCGCCCAGTGAACAACCAAGTACGCGATACGCAAGTCAACTGAAGCTCCTCAATTAAATAGAGAGTTATTTCACAACGTCGCTCAATCGTTTGCACCGTGAAAGCAGATAGTGTGCAAAAGTTATCCAACAATAAAGGGCTCTCGAGTGAAGTGCAGAGCAAACAAACGGTGCCTTATCGCAAGGTGCAACCAGTTCCGAAATCGTCCAACCTGGCGAAGTTCTACTACGGATCATACTACGGACAGTCCAAAATGGTGATTGCTAAAACAACCGAGTCTCACATGATGACCAGCAAAGCTGGCTTCAAAACTGTCGGGATCGGACAGAACGTCCGATCGACACTGGTCAAGGCCCACGCAGAGTCCCGCGTCGTAGTGGGGATGGCCAATGCCATCCGAAGCCTTGCAGAAAACCCGAACAAATTCCAGTTCTGCTTCATCGTTCCACCCCAGCACCACGACAGCGGTGCTCACATGCAGGAAGTTCTTCTGGAAGCATTCTGCTTCGAGAACGACATCTACATCATCAAAGTAAGTTCCAGCACTCGTCAAATCAAATCTGACTGTAATGAAACTAACCTTTTCCACTTTATCTTCTTCTCCTCACAGGTAGACAGCGCGGAAAAACTAAGTCGCCTACTGGGATCTTCCGACCTGGCCTCCTGCGCTTTAGTGAACAAACCAAACCAAATCAACGCGAAATCGGAGCTGCAGTTTTCACGCAGCGAAAACATTCTCATCGAACATTGCGAGCTGCATTGGGACGAACCGGTGAAACCGATTATCAAATTACCGGAAAAGTGAACTACTACCAGTGTTACCATAAACAGAAGAGAAAAAAACAGCTTTTGTGCTGCGTGAAAAACTATTTCATCCTCAGATGGGGTGTAGTGCAACGTGATGCATCCAAAAGGGGGTGAAAACTAAAGCACCCCAGCCATAGAATGAGTTAGAGTTATTGTGACGATGTTGCATGTAGGTCGGCGGAATCGATGTAGGTTAAACTCATATGATAGGCACTTGGAGGTGCAATATTCTTAACCCTAGTGATTGATGATAAGATAGAAGTCAGCAATCTTATAGATAGAACGATTCCGACGCGATGAACATTGCCAGTGACGTAGTTCATTGCTGCAATGAACTACGATCTATCTAATCTCCTCAATTAGTTCTCTTATCCGGTATGTAATTGTGCAGTTATTTTTTTTCCTGTACGGAAGAACTACCAATATTTTAAGAAGGAACATGTGAATAGTAATCAATAACAGTAATAACATTACCTTAGTGGAAAATGCTGAATGAAGTGATCAATCAACAGATGATTACACAAACAAATAAATACCAACTTGACGTTGGAAGCCAAATACCGCACTCTGGAGTTGACGTTTGATAAGAATAGCAAAGAAACATCCCTACTGTAATTTTATGATTATGGTTTTGTGTGCGAGCGTTTCATTCATTGTAAGTCCGGTGGGTGAGTTGGTATGAATGAAAATGTGGTTCGAGTCTTGAATAATTGCTATAAACACTAACGTGGTTCAACACATCGATAGGACTATAATATGTTAAGAGCGTGTCTTCATCGCTGTGGCAATTTTTGAATCTACTGTGATATATTTCCCACTTTTTCTAGATGGAAATAATTTATCATCACCATGAGGCTCTAGGAGTTCTTTTCTTCTCCAAACAACATCATCACAGATCGTTACCCGCGTAGGGGAGAATACAAAGAAAGACTGTATCAGTGCACATTTTTTAGCTGACAGGACGATGTAGACAAACAAACATCACTTGAAATATTCTCCAATCGAACTCTTCACAACCGGAAAACTCAAAGAGCAACCAATCGTTGCATTGGTCACAAGCACCATATAGCCGTAACGACTAGATCGACTGCATCCTTTACATCCCTGTACCGATGCCATAACGATGAAAAATTCGCTACTTACGTTGCGATGCAATTATCGAGCTTGTAAAAACTGTGTTTAGTTGGGCTACATTCAAACTTACCGCACGACTGTTATTCATCCTGGACTGAGCTCCCAGCGGAATGAAAACCCGAGTTTTCATATCAATTAAATGACATAATAAGCTTAATTTACGAGATGTTTGCACCTCGAGTTCAACTGTCTCACTCTGATACCGTTTTCCGTCGCTACAAGTTGACCCCAAGCTGTATATATTAGAGAGTGGCATGATCTTTGTTGTATTAACAGTCCTGTATCCTTTGACGACAATCCCTGCATCCATACGAACATAATTTGCTTGACTGAATCCACCGGTTTAGTTAGTGAGCACATCAGTCAAACAATATTGCAATTCCATGCATCCATGATCCGTCCTCACACAGTTGCTTCGTGAAATGTCCCTTCACCTCGATGTGACGGACGACTTTAGAGTTAGAAGATCCCAACAAGTATAACATACCAAAATACCATCGTATAATAAACTCCCGGGATGATGGCTACGGAGGTGTAGCCATTTATCTACGCAACCACTTAGGATAAAACAGATACAACTCCCAACACTCAACCATTACACTGGCCATCAGAGTTTTGAGACTCAATATAAGGACCATATTGTATCTGTTTATTTCAGCCCATCGATAGCTGGAGGCGTTTTCGAGGAAGATGTCACGAAGATTTTTAATAGTCTAAGAAACGAGACGGATTGGAACGCACGTGAGAAAAAAAAAACGACAGGAAAGGAATCATTCTGGTTGATATCATAGCCAACAGCGACCTCGTTCTAATGAATGATGGTTCGAGCACATTTATACCGATCGCGCTAAACAAGCACCAATCGGCAATTGATCTATCATTATGCTCTCGAGGAGCTGTTGCGAACCCTATTCGGTTTGCACGCACCTTTCGTACACTACCATCTACACCTTGGTCCCTACAAACACTACCGTAAGCAGTAGGCTGACAGTCTGACAGCTATTGAGCAAGAGGATGGTAGAAGAAGAATATTAAGAAGAATAAGATTAAAAGGAAGTTAAAACAATAGAAGTGAAGACTTCATAAAATCACAAAACGTGCAGGTTATATAAATTATGAAGAGTAGCGTTACTTAAAATTAGTGCCTAAATCTATTAAAAACTATAATTATCTTACCAACTACTTTCAAACTACTGCTTAAGGTAAGAGTACGGTCAGGAATGGACTATGTAAAGCTTAAAAATAACTCCATTGTTAATCTAGGTTAGCGTGAACATTTACTGGAAGGATCCCTATTAGATCGCGGAATTATTACGGGAAGTATTTGTTGGGTAGCCGGCTTACCTCCTTCGATTGGTGCAGTGGATTTTGGTCGCCGACTCCAACACTGCTTGGGGACTGGTAATTGATTACCACCTACGTACTACAGGACTACAGGTTTTCCTTTGGAAGCGGGGTGCGGGTATTGTACACCTTTGGGATGCGGGGTTTCCTCCTCACAGGTTCCAAAAAACATAGTTACAGCTCACACACAAATCACAAACTACATTTATTCTCTTTAAAACAACATTTAATATTGAACATTAACTTCTAAAATGACTAACACTTATTGAACAAATAATAATCATCCCCGATGGGATCCAACCGCACTCCACGGTGACCGAAACCAACTGACTAACACGCTCCTCGTTTGGATGGTCATCGGTTGACCCATGGTCGTTGAGCCCAATTCTCCCGCTCTCGTCTTCAGCGAACCACCTAGGTTCGGCACTCATCGTTCGCTCTCCGTACGGTCGATCGTTGGTAGTGGATGCTGCCATCCTTCACAATATCTGGATATTGTTTTAGTTTATACTGTATAGACAATAGCCGGGATGGCTCATTGCCCTTGTTGACTATCGATCAGCTGAGCTGCGACGGCGATCGAATCCAGGGTTGTAGCTCGATGGGTGGTTTAGTCTCGTACATCCTCACCCACCCAGAAATTCGAAATTTCTGAAATGAAAATAAAATCCTCTTCGAAGGGATTGGGAAATTGGAAAGGATTTAGGGATAGGGTTTACGGCTACGTTATATCGGACTAATTTTCTTCGTGGCTGCTAGGTAATGGCAAAACACAAATTTTCTCCACTGGGCGTTTGAATTCTCCAGTAGCAGTCTTAAGCGTCACGACTCGAACCACGTTATCTGCTCCCGGATGTACAGCAACAATTCTTCCCATTTTCCAACGTGTAGGTGCAATGTTATCGTCCTTTATTACAACGAGCTTGCCTATTGCAACGGGAACTGGCGGTTTCCATCGTTTGGCCCTAGCTTGCAGTTGGCACAGGTATTCTCGACGCCATCTGATCCAAAATTGCTGCAGTTTTTGTTGCATCAGCTGATATTGATTCAGTCGATTCGGTGGAATGGACGTTAGTTCCGGACCTGGGAGGGCTTGCAACGATGTACCAACTAGAAAATGGGCGGGTGTCAGTGGCTCTAAATCGTTTGGGTCGTCCGACATCGGTGTTAGTGGACGGGAGTTAAGGCAGGCCTCGACCTGTACAAGTAATGTGAAGTAGTCTTCCGACGAAGCTGAGGTTTCTCCAATGACCTTGGTGAGATGGAACTTTGCCGACCGGACAGCCGCCTCCCAGAGGCCTCCAAAATGTGGTGCGCTGGGTGGATTAAAATGCCACTGAATTCCGTCCTTAGACAATTCGTTAGCGACTCGTTCGTGATGGGTACGATTCCTTAGCAAATTGTAGAGTTCCACTAGCTTATTCCGCGCTCCAACAAAGTTTGTACCGTTGTCCGAATATATGTCCGAACATCTTCCTCGCCGCGAAACAAACCGTTGCAAGGCTTGCAGGAACCGGTCCGTGGAAAGATCGGATACCAATTCCAAATGTACGGCCTTGGTGCAAAGACAAATGAAAACAGCTACATAGGCCTTTACTGTAGCTCGTCTAGGAGCAGGTTTTATGTACACAGGGCCAAAATAGTCCACTCCTGTTTTCATGAACGGACGTGAAACGGTAACGCGAGGTGACGGCATTTCACCCATGAACTGCTGCATGACGGACGGCTTTGTTCGAAAACATTTCACACATCGATGAACTACCTCTCTAGCTACATTTCTTCCTCCGAGTGGCCAAAACTGCAGCCGAACTGCTTCTAGTAGCAGTTGTGGCCCAGCATGCAGTAATTTTTCGTGAAAGTGTCGCAGAATTAACCGAGTTGAAGAGTGTCGCGCAGGAAGAACGACTGGATGCTTGGTGCTCTCTAGTTCATCTGAATTTTTGAGTCGTCCGCCGACTCTGATCAGTCCATCTTTACAAATAAACGGATAAAACCACCTCAATGGAGATCTTCTCGTGACGAACTCTCCTTTCGATAAGGTCTTCCATTCCTCTGCGAAAACTTCTCGTTGGACGTTCCGGAGTATCACGTTTTCAGCCGCCTTCAGTTCGGCAGTAGTTAAGAATCCGTTTGCAGAACGGTTAGCTGCCGGCTTTCGTAGCAGGTTCATGAGTCGAAGCCAGTAAGCCGTTCGTCTGATTCAAGTCCGAATAGGACCCAAACTTGTTCAGATACATTTGGTTAAAATCTGCAACTTGTGAAACCGCACACGCAACTGTGGTGCGACGCATTTCTTCCTCAACCGCTGCTGGGTTCGTTTCGTTACCACCAGGTCATGTGTCTGGCGTTTCCTTAAGCCAAGTCGGGCCTTCTCACCAAAGTTTGCTGTGGACGATGTCTTCAGGTGACACTCCACGAGATATTAGATCCGCTGGGTTGTCTGCACCAGGCACGTGGTTCCATTTCCATCCTTCAGTCAAAGTTTGAATTTTCGCCACCCTGTTGGCAACAAATGTGGTCCATGTTGCTGGTGGAGACTCAATCCAACGCAGCACACATGTTGAATCCGTCCAGAAGTACGTTTGAACCGCCAAACGCGTAGAGTTTTTAACTCTTTCGTATAGCTGGGACGATAGAAGAGCTCCACATAGCTCTAATCGTGGAATGGACTGGCAGCGGAGTGGTGCCACCTTGGATCTGGACGATAGGAGCCGTATCTTGATTGTTCCACTGGAGTCTCTACTTCGTATGTAGGCGCAACCACCGTACGCCTTATTCGAAGCATCCGAAAAACAGTGTATTTCCACTGAAACTGGCTTGGGTAGGATGACGCAGCGATCGATTCTGATAGTATTCAGCAATCGAAGGCCTTCGTAAAACTTCCGCCAATTCTCACCCACCATCGAAGGTACTGGTTGATCCCAGTCCAACCGATTTCCATTATCATCTTGCAACGTCCAAAGTTGCTGCATGAATATCTTGGCAGCCGATGTCGTGGCGCCAATCAAGCCAAGTGGATCGAACAACGTTGCGATTGTTGACAGGATTCGCCGTTTTGTTAAGGGAACATCAGGATCTAACAGAGGAACAGTGAACTGGAATCTAAGGGTATCGGTGATGGGCATCCACGTTAATCCTAACGTCTTGACGGATTGCTCAGGGTCCAGGTTGATTCCCATTAGATCTCGAATAGCCAAATTTTCCTCGGGTACACCTTCCAAAACTTCGGGCACATTACAAGCCCATTTCCGGAGCTTGAAACCACCGCTCAGCATCATGTCTGTCAGCTGATGTCTGAGACTGATAGCTGCCTCTAACTCGTCCGTACCAGTGATGATGTCGTCCATGTAGACGTCCTCTTGTAGTGCTCTTGCCGCTAGCGGAAAATGGTCTTCTTCGTCAGCAGCCAACTGTCGAAGAGTTCGGGTTGCTAGGAATGGTGCAGGTTTGGTTCCATACGTGACGGTGTTGAGTTCATACACTGCGACGTCGTCATCCGGAGAAAATCTAAATAATATGGACTGAAGTGGCCGATCCTCCACACATGTTAAGATCTGTCTGAACATTTTCTCCACGTCCGATACGACGAGAATTTGCTTAGTTCGACTGCGTAAGATGATTGACCTCAAATCCTCCTGCACAACTGGCCCTACCAGCAGCACATCATTCAAGGACAATCCGGATGACGTTTTGCATGAAGCGTCGAAGACCACTCTGACCTTGGTGGTGGTGCTAGCTTCCTTGACCACCGGATGATGGGGTAGAAAACACCGTTTGACCGAGTTTTCACTAGATTCTTCGACCTTGCGCATGTGTCCCAGTTTCAAGTAATCGTCCATGAAGGCGACGTATTGCTCCCTCAAGTTAGCGTCCTTTGCCAACCTCCGTTCTGTTCCGAGAAGACGTCGGTATGCGATATCCCATGATTCGCCTAGGTTTGATAGAACGTCCACGTTTTTGGGTAGGGCAACAGTATATCGGCCATCTGAACCCCTCTTGACTCCACGTTTGTATAAGTCTTCACACCTTTTCTCTTCCAGAGAATAGGCATCCGTAAACTCCGCCTCTTCGCACGACCAGAAACGTGTCATTAGCCCTTCCAGATCCTCGGATGTTGACAAATTACTGTTGATTTGAAGAGATTTTCTAGGAGTTGAACAACCCCCACATACTAACCAACCGAACACAGAGTCCGTCAGGCTTGGTAGATTTTCGCCGATTGTAATCCTTCGCCCCGTTTCGAAGAATTCGAAGAAAGCCTCAATGCCTAACACAATATCGACTTCCTTCGATGTGTAGAATGCAGGATCCGCTAACTCAATTCCTTTTGGCAGAATCCACCGTTCCGTATTTATTGAGGCTGTAGGAAGATTTGCTGTCACCTTGGGTAGCATCAGGAACCTCATATCTCGGGAGAAATCTGAAACTCGCGAGCGTATGACCGCTTGGATTGCATGTTTCACCTTGACGGCCCCTTGGCCTATACCAAGAACCGAGACGTCGACCTTATTTCTAGTAACCTTCATCCTTTGAGCTAATCGTTCCGAAACGAAGTTGCTTTCTGAACCAGAATCGAGAAGAGCACGAGCGTGGTACCTTGCGCCGACGTCATCCTCGACAATGACTATCGCTGTCGCTAATAGCACTTGCGACGTGAGCTGATTCGACGTACCACATACGGAAACATCACCAGTCGCCACGTTAGCAACTTGAGTGGAATTGGATCCAGAGGAACCTTGCGAATCCTGGGAATTTGAAGGATGGTTGCCCCTGGCAACCGTTGTAACCGATGTAGTGTCCTTCTCCGACTTGAAACAAACCAGAGTGTGATGACGATTCTTGCAGATTCGGCAGGAAAATTTTGATTGACAATCCCTTGCTTGATGGCCCGATCGAAAGCAATTCCGGCAAAGTCCGTGAGATTTCAGCAGAGAATCCCTGTCCGCCACAGAAAGTTTTTGGAATGCGGAACATTGGTAAAGAAGGTGGCTATCCTTACAAGCCACACATCTTCCTCCGGACGACTGAACCGAAGTGTAGCTGGTCTTGATTGCTGCAGCTTTCGGTTTCGGTTGTGGTTGTTGTTGATTGGTGGTCTTGAAATCCGTCAGCCGAGACGGAAGAGATTCCAGTACTTGGATTCTCTGGCGCAGAAACTCGATGAGATCCGTTAGTAAATCCTTTTCCCTTGGGGCTGAACGTTCTTCCCATGCTCGACGAGTCGATGGATCCAATCGTATCGTGAGCAAGTTTGTCAATAAAAGATCCTTATATTCAGCAGGTTCTACGATTTGGTCAAGTGTTTGAACAACTCGATCAAAACCTTCTACCAAAGTGCGTAGCTCGACAACGGATTCCTTGGAGAGGGTCGGAAGCTTGAAAAGAGATTGGACCTGCTTCTTTTTTAGCAACTTGTTGTTGTTGTACCTTTTGACCAGCGTATCCCACGCAATCTGGTAATTGGTTTTGGTAATTTTCAAAGGATCGATGAGGCTTTTGGGTTCACCTTGAAGACACGCTTTCAAATAATGAAATTTTTCCACATCCGGTAAATCTGTCCTCCAGTGGATAAGTGAGGTAAACAGGTCGCGAAAACTTAACCACTCATCAATATCTCCATTAAATGTTTGAAGATTTATTTGCGGCAACCGAACATGATCGACAGCACCTGAGAGCGGTTTTTCATGGGTGGATTGTTCCAATTCTGGAGAGACACGAAGAGCCTTGCTTTTGTCTAATAGAAAGGTTTTAGCTTCGTAATAACGATCGCTCAAATGCTTCCGTAGCTTGCCATAATAGTTCTCCCCATCCTCAAAATCTTCATGAGATTTAAGCTCGACCAAATTTTCGCTAAATCTCTCCCACAAGTCGTCAATCTTTTCCAATCGCACGTCTACCTGAGTACCAGTGGTTTCATCAGAAAATGTCTTAATGAATGACCAAATATCATCGAACGAAGATTTTATATCGTCCAATTGAACCCTCAGCTGCTTCAGGGATGATGATGCTTTCCGAGTTGTGGGTGGCATGATGATGTGATGTTGAGCAACCGGTAAAGAAAGTGGTGGTGTAGTATACCGCGTGTGGCCTCCGCTTCGGCGGACATATACTGCTCGCTTTTACTGACCTGGAAGAACAGGTAACTGTTCTGTTTTAAATTCCAATTCGAACAAAAGTAGCAAAAGGTCCAATATTGTCACATCAATCTTTCTTCGGTGGGGATCACTCAGTTCAGTTTAGTTTACGGAAGAGGAAAAAGCGGGATGTAGTACCCAGAGAAATTTAGCCTCGGTTGGGCATATACTGTTGCAGCCTACCTGGAGGTACCAACAGCAGAACCAATCCAAAATTGTTTAGAATTCCACAGCAAATCGGTAAATTAACGCCGTTATCATAATCAATTTCATCCAAATTTGTGCTCAGGATGTAGTGTGAAGAGGAAAAAATCGGGATGTAGCAACCGTATGGCTAGCTTCGGTAGGACATATACCGTGCAACTAACCTGGAGGAATCACAGCTCACCAACTAGTAACCAACAACTAGTCGAGGATGTAAAATTGGGATAATCCAGCAGACTTGCTCTAACGAGCAGTTCAAAATTCAGGGCTTGCGTGGCGTTAAGTGAAGAGGATGCACAAGTTTCAATTACTAATGTGTATTTCCGTATGCCTAGCTACGGCAGTGACATATACAATAAATTCACTCACCGGGAAAGAAGTAATTGTCCGCTTCCTCTTCTGCACTCGTCCACCGCAATCGTCCTTCAATCACCGGCTGTCGAGGTGATTCCGAATATAAATATGTTCCTTCGATTCGTTCCTTAATCCGCTTCGTCTTCAATCGGTCGTGTTACCATGGGATACTCCGTTTCGTGTAATGAATCCAAACATGCATCGAAAATTGGTGTAAGTAACATGAAATAAGTGCTTCGGCTAGACATACACCGAACTTATGTTTATTTACCTGGCCAAGCAGATGTTTCTGCTTATTCGGTGTTCCAGCGCTGCCACAAATTATCAGAGGTTGCATCAATTGGTGTCCATTCATCCACGAACAAATGACGATTGTCCCTTATGTATCCACCGATTGGCAATGGCCATACTCCAAATGATAATCGATCGATAATGGCGATGCGCCAATTGTGTCCTTCCTCGCGATGGTGATTTTGCGTGTGTATGATGGCGTTAACTTGGCTCTGTTGGCTTCGGTGATGGCGCAACTCCTTCCAAGTTGATCCCGGGGTTTGGTTTGGATCCGGTTCGAAGGACCAAAATGTTGGGTAGCCGGCTTACCTCCTTCGATTGGTGCAGTGGATTTTGGTCGCCGACTCCAACACTGCTTGGGGACTGGTAATTGATTACCACCTACGTACTACAGGACTACAGGTTTTTCCTTTGGAAGCGGGGTGCGGGTATTGTACACCTTTGGGATGCGGGGTTTCCTCCTCACAGGTTCCAAAAAACATAGTTACAGCTAACACACAAATCACAAACTACATTTATTCTCCTTAAAACAACATTTAATATCGAACATTAACTTCTAAAATGACTAACACTTATTGAACAAATAATAATCATCCCCGATGGGATCCAACCGCACTCCACGGTGACCGAAACCAACTGACTAACACGCTCCTCGTTTGGATGGTCATCGGTTGACCCATGGTCGTTGAGCCCAATTCTCCCGCTCTCGTCTTCAGCGAACCACCTAGGTTCGGCACTCATCGTTCGCTCTCCGTACGGTCGATCGTTGGTAGTGGATGCTGCCATCCTTCACAATATCTGGATATTGTTTTAGTTTATACTGTATAGACAATAGCCGGGATGGCTCATTGCCCTTGTTGACTATCGATCAGCTGAGCTGCGACGGCGATCGAATCCAGGGTTGTAGCTCGATGGGTGGTTTAGTCTCGTACAATAATAATTCAGCGCCAACATTAGACAAGGGCGAATCTAGTTTTTTAAATAATGACTTCGTAGTTATTTTATATTGAAAAAAAAGGTCTCAAATACAAATTAAGCACTCTTTAAGGAAGAGGAGCTTCATTCAGTTTGAAGGAATTGTATTCTACTTCCGATAAATTAGCTAACGAAGTTTGTTCACAAAAATAGATACGCCCTAATCAAATGTTTGCGCTGAATTGTTTCGTTGGATCTACTCACTTTTCTAATGCTTTGATTTTCTTTCGGCATAAAACAAGAGAGTGATAAGTTGCATTATCCAGTTTGACTAGTACGTTCTCAAAAACCGTCTCAGTAAAGGTAATCAAATACGTTGCGGAGTCTCGTAAGCGAGAACGCGAGGCTATTGAGAAACAAAAAAAAAACAAAATAAATGTAACGAGTTGGATTTTAAGAGTTGATAAATTATACAACTTCATGTGTACCCCAATGCTCGAATTACCTTGTTCAATAATTATTAACCAGATGTGTTACGGTATGCATTTATTATTTGGTAATTACTATACACCAACGCGGTCCTACGAGAATCTCGCGGTTATATCGCTGATATAACCTACCTCTATACTTTTAATCTAGGTTGGAACCAGTTCCAACCTGCGATTTCCGAAATTATTGTCAGTGCAAACCTTACCCCGATACGAGCTACAAATAAAACCATACACACTGACGATTAACACACAACAAGTCGACCCAATTTCGATACCCGTTCCAGTTTGGAACTGAATCAAAAACGAATTAGCTATATGTTTTGAAGCTTGTATGACAAAAGTACACATGGAATCCTTAAAAGTTGCAAAACGAAAACATCACAGATGGAACAATGAACTTGGCTCCAAAAAGTGACCGAAAAGTCCGAAAACAATGTTTTTTTTTTTAATTAATGTTCCCAGGTTAACTCCTATTATTATTGCGAACGTTGAGCATCTCGGACCTGGCAAAAAGAGTGAAAAGCATTATGCATTATCCGGATCTCCTTCATATAATAAAACAGATACTCTTATTCGGCCTTCACAGCTTGTATGCATAAGCGAACAGTGCAGCTTGTCCTTTTGGTAGTTGGGATATACAGGTACCCTACAATCTTCAGATAATAAGTTTTTCTACATTTTGGTAATTGAAAAATGCAGGGCCAAATAGCCCCAATTAATAACTGAATATCCGTATGTTATTGGCACGGATCAGTTTCTCATTTGCTGGGATCCTTTACCTATTGCGCCTGTTCAGATTCGGTATCCATTCCTTATCGCTCTCGAGCGATGCTTTTTTCTATTCCTTCACCAGTTGCTGGTAAGTAAAAACGTTTATCTCGGAGACGAATTTACCGACATTTGGATTTTAATGATTGACCTGGTACCTGATGAATGGCAAGCATTTTTAAAATATATTTGAATCGCAGCATGTTTCTCTCAACGTATTTGAAGTGATTGAATCCTAAGCTATGTATTTGACAGCATTAAAAGAATCACTGTTCACAGGCAACTGTCCACTAGTCGTCTTAGAGTAAGTAACAATACATTTGTGCGAATACATTTGTCTAAACATTTTATAATGCTCCGATTTTGTTTGCATGCGTTACCTTCCATGCAATGGTCAAAACACAGATTTTAAAATTTTGAGTATTTACACCAAATATTGTGATTTTGTGAAAAACTGCCATATGATTACTTTTTGCCCAAAACGTAAACTGTAATTCGAATTAGGTCGATAAGTTGTTCCGTTCTGGAGTTACCGCCGAAAACAAACCGTGTAAAAACCTTAGTGTATTTCGATCGATAATCATTAGTTATGAACAAATTGGGTTAGTTATCGTGAAGGTCGTAGAAGTTTAATTTCGATTGAATTTCAGTTGAATTTATGCGCCGTGAAAAAAATTCGTTAACTAATGAATTTGTTGCATATTCATGACGCTGTTTCTATGTTTAAATATTGATAAGCATGCAGCTTACTTCATAAGATTGAAAAGGAACTGTTGCCCATTTAAAAAGTGCATAGATGTTGTAAAATGTGGATCCGGCAATACTTCAGTATTCCAGAACAGATCTAACAAAAGAAACACACAATGCTTTGACGAAAACTTCGCCTTTGTTATTTTTATCAGGGTACACTACCCGAATAAAAAATTCTCATTGATTAACAATTGAATATATTGTATAAATACAACAGAATCGATAGTATTTATGATTATTAGTATTGTTCACAAAGATAAGATGACAATAGGAGTCATTGTTACTACAATAGAATCTACTGTAAATTGAGTCATCCACAATAGAAAAGGGGGTTACACACTCAGAAAATTTTACAGTATTCGGTAACTTTTTACCGAACTTTCAACAGCTGAAAAGTTCGGTAATCCGATTTAACGGACTTCGGTAAAATTTGACAAGTTCCAGTAATTCTTGTACCGGAATACTGTAAAATTTCACCGAAATCCGGTAAATCGGATTACCGAACGTTCAGCTGTTGAAAGTTCGGTAAAAAATTACCGAATACTGTAAAATCTTCTAAGTGTGTAGGTATCTTAACTATACGAAAAATCATTATTTCCGAACAAATTTAAGTCAATTACTATTAACTGTATTGTTTCACAATTGTTGAAAATCCTAGCATATAGAGTGAATTGTAGATCTATTGTAAAGACAATATGCATTGTTCATTTATCTGATTCACGAACAGAAAGATGCATGGTCGGAAATAGATTTTAATGTTATTCTATATTATTGTATTGTAACTGTATCTTGCTTATCTTGACAGAAACGCGTATTTCGACTACAATGTGCCGACTCCTTCAGTGTCCCGTACTAATCGACGAAGTCGAGTTATTAGTACGAGATACTGAAGGAGTCTGCACATTGTAGATAAAATACGCGTATCTGTCAAGATAAGCAAAAGAAGTTGGAATTAAATGGAAAATACTAATTTGTCTTCTCATTTCTAGTTACAGGTATTCCAGTAAACAGCTCAAACTCTGTAGGATTCATTATGTCAAAAATCGTTTTACACATCATCTGCTGTGTCTAATCATCTGTATCATCAAAAATTCAAAACTCCGATTGTCCTGAAATTAAAAACGTTTAAGGTAGCCTACCCCCTCGGGAATCTTGTCCAAGCATTTTGTTATCATGTAGTTTCAAAGGGCTGATATTGACGGTATTTAGACACGGAAAATCAAAAATCCAACCACATTTAAAATGCAGTAGGATTAAATTCCAGCGAGAACATATTCCGAGGTATGGTGCTATCAATAATTAAGAAATAAACTAAATATTGCATTGAATACTGACCAATAACACAGCTATCTACATCTGCATCTATCTGGGCAAAGGTAACCTTCAAACTTTCATATTTTCTCCATATTTAACGGATCGGAAAATTTGGAGAGTAGGCTGCGCTGTTGATCCAAGTGGTTGCAAATCAGTTCGCGCGTGTGGTATTTGCAAATTTTTGTAAGTTTTCACCCGTAATACCCTACAATTTTGTCGTAAAGTGTTCCTCGGAGTATGGTGCCAGTGTTGAGCATCGAAAATCTCATTCAAATTATAGTCACTAGATTCATAGTCTGGCGGATACAACGACGGGAGCCAATTTGAACTGTCAGTTGGCGGAGCCAATCGAGCATCTCGAGTAATCCATGTTAAGGGCCTAAAAGCCATTTCTGAACGATGACTTTAAACGTTGATTTCTCACGAATCACGAGAATTCCACTATATCCTACTACTCCATATGGTAGAACTAACATTCTTCAACCAAATGCTGCTTTTATTTCACGAGAGTGATTTAAGATTCAAGAGAAATCGATATTTAAAGTCATTATTTACAAATGGCGTTTAGGCCATGAACATGAATTACTCGAGATATGCTCGATTGGCTCCGCCAAGTGACAGTTCAAATTGGCTCCCGTCGTTGTATCCGCCAGACTATGAATCTAGTGACTATAATTCAAATGTGGGCCCAGGTAGTGAAAATGAAAAAAAGTGTCCTCCATCGAATAAAATTTTCTTCATCCGTTCCCGTCGTCATGGTTGTCATGTCAGCAGAATCAACAACGCAAGAAGAGCTAGTGTAGTTGTAGTGGTAGTGTATTGAACGTTACCTGTGTTGTTAGCTTGCGGTTGTACCGGAGCCAATTTGAATGGAATGTATTCGTTAGCTTTGAATTTGATGGTTTTAAAACGAAGAGTCTCTTATGGAAAAAAAATACGAAACACACAGAGAGATATATTGTTCTGATCGCAGTGAAAAAGATTTTGTCAGTCATATTTTCCATATATATGTGTTAGTACTTAAAAAGAAATAAGGTTCTACCTAATGTGAAAAAACCTATGCCTTGTGATTTGCTCACATTTCTGCAATTGAAGACGGGATCAAACATTCAGCTAAGTATAGTGTTTTAAATATTATTGCTCCATTCAAACATACAATAGTACAAAGAAATATTGGCAAACATGAACGGTTCATGGGAGCGGAGGCGCTGTTTACGCGGAGAAATCCAGACGAGTGGCGTTTGCGTGTTTTTCTGTCTGTCTCTTTCTCTTCTACTACTCTGGGTTTTTTGCTTTCGTTTTTGCTGTTCGATCTGTATGTATTCTCGTTGTAGCTCGGAACCGGAAAAAGTCACTCACGCAAATCTGATTTTCAATATGGTGGCAGGGTGTTGCATGTGGGGAGCTGTGTAGCACATCAGATGCACTGCACAGCGAGCTTGATGCGCCACAGTGCAAATGTACGAAACAAGAGTGGAATCGACTGGCACTAGTGGGGTTTTCTAGTTTTCGGCTTCGACTTGTGGTGAGTTGGAGAAGTGACCGTGCAGGGATTTGCGTCGGAAAGGGAGAGAGGCATATCAAACAATTTCTTCCCGAAGAAAGGTTTACCCTTAATTTAACAACTACTCTCAATCATTCCCTATTTAATGCCCCTTCTCTTGTTAATTTGTCATGTTCTCTTTGGAGCATTTTGACGTTTTGCCCACGCAAACCTGTGCACCGTTTGCTGTCTGAAACAAATTTCAGTACTTTCATGTTCATCTTGGCATAATTAATAAATATATTCGTTTACGTTTCCTCTGCTTGGTAATATTTTCATTTTCAGCAGCGCATTTCTGCATTTTTGTGGGTTTTGACTCCCTTAGCCCGCATTGTGAGGTGTGTGCGTTATTCCTGGTTGTTTGCCGAGTTCACGTGTGCTAATGACTACTGTCATTTTTATCATTTTCATTGTTTGCCTTTGTAGGTAGCGCATATGTTTGTTGGGGTTTGATTGATTTCTATTTTATGAATAAGATCTTTTATTATCATATATTTTATATTTTTATATTTTTTATAGTCCAATTGTCATGTCAACTCTAATACTTTTCTTTTTTAATATGTTTCCTATTATTTCCCATTTTATTCCAAATAATCAATACAATACTGGCAGAAATAAAGTGCTCATCAGCTAAAAAATGATTGCCATTATTATACCAATTTTGTATTGATGCAAAAATATAAAGTCTATTCGACCAAAATGCAGCTTTTGTATAGCATAATCAATCTGTTTATTCAAAATCATGATTAAGTTTGTATAGCTTAGTTTCTGATGTATCATATGCATGTGAATGTTTTTCTGCCTGGCAGAAAAAAAGTGCTCAAAACCGACATATAATTTTCTTGAGTGCATCTTGCATGGCATTGCCTACCAAAATGTCACAGCACATTCAGCCTATCAGAAGGTGTCGAGCACTGTTTGTTTTGGTTCTGTTCGCACCGGTTCGGATTTCGTTTGAATGTTGAAAATGGATTCGAAACAAATTAAACTATCCGTACGAAAATTAATTGTGAGGGACTGTCAACAGCAAATATCTATGCGTAAAATTGCCGTCAGATATGGAGTGAGTTATTCTGGTGTTCGCAAAGTTTGGAAAAAATTTCAGGAAACCGGATCAGTAGCTGATAGAGATGGACGCGGGCTGAAGCGACTCACGAATCCGCGTGAAGACACCAGAATTATTCGTGAAACCAGGAAAAATCCAACAGTTACGAGCCGAGTGATAAAGGAAAATCTGCAGCTGAGTATTTCAGAACGCACTGTGCGCTCCAGGGTTCAGGATGCAGGTTTAAGGAGCAAATTGGCAGTACGTCGCCCATTGATTCAAAAGAGAAATAGAGTTAAACGGCTAGAGTTCGCTAAAAAATACGCCGAGAAACCAGTTGCGTTCAGGAAACAAGTTTTATGGTCTGATGAGAGCAAGTTTGATCTATTTGGAATGAAAGGGCGTTCTAAAGTGTGGGTTAAACCTGGCGAACGACTTTTGGACCGGAATGTGCAAAAAACCGTAAAACATGGAGGAGGAAGCATAATGGTGTGGGGATGTTTTGCTTGGTCTGGAACTGGTAATTTGACTCAAATCGATGGTATAATGACGACTGATAGGTACATAGACATCATTAATGAAAACTTGGAGGAGTCTTTGTTGAAAGTTGGACTGGAAGACAAGTTTATCTTTCAACAAGATAATGATCCGAAGCACACGGCCCGTAAAACCATGACGTTTTTCCGTGGATGTCGCATAAAACTTCTTGAATGGCCACCGCAATCACAAGACTTGAACCCAATTGAAAATCTATGGTCAATTCTCGATCAGCAAATTGACAAAGGTTAGTGAGCGCTCAACTTCCGTGCTGAACAGACGCGTTTTTTGCTATCGTTTCGTGGAAGTCGAACACAAACTAGTTTTTTTTTTCTTTTTTTTTCCTTTCTGACCATCGCTGAGACGTTCGGTGTCGCTGTGCGTACAAACGACTTTGCGATGAGCCGTCGCGAAAATACCTTTCGCATAGATTTTGCGAATGTGCCGAAAAAACCAGACAATGCCAATGTGCACAAATTTGTGCGACCATTTTGGGTCTGAAGCAAGGTGAAGTGCTACGGATCCAAAACAGCAGAGCCCTTGGTGTGTCTTTTGTGAAAGTTGTCGATCTAGCGTTAGCACAGCGCATCTGTGAAGAACACGACAACAAGCACGAGATAACTGTTGACGGGAAAAAGTACCCCTTGAGAATCACCCTGGAAGAGGGAGCTGTGGAAGTTAGACTGTACGATCTGTCAGAAGACGTATCAGACCAAAGCATTGTGGAGTTTCTTAGTCGATACGGTGACGTTCTTGCCGTGAGAGAGCAACGTTGCGGAGCCGATGTCGATTTTCCAGGCATTTCAACCGGTGTTCGTATTGCAAAAATGATTGTCAAACGTAACATCGAATCGTGGGTCACAATAGACAGCGAGATGACGCAAGTGACTTACTTCGGGCAATTGCAAACTTGCCGACACTGTCGCGACTACATACACGTTGGTGCCAGCTGTGTGCAGAATAAAAAACTGCTGGTGCAAAAATCGTACGCCGACGCCGCAAAGCATCAGGATACACGACCAATAACTTCGCAAATAACGAAACAAGTCGTTCCAATTGCGAAAACGAACACGAACTCAAATCTCGTCACTCTGGGTGCGAAACAAACAAACACAAACTCGGTCCAGTTGGCAAGCATGCAACCGCCGAAACAAATTCCCCAACGAAAACAACAAATGCTTACACCACCGCCTGCCCTCAACAACGAACACATTCCCGCACTAGCCCCTTCCTCGGTTTCACATCAGTCGAGCTCAGACAGCGGGTTGTTGACCCCCTTAACAGGTCAACAGCCCCCTGCTAGCGGTGAAGTGGACCGCAAAAATGCTAGTGGAAAGTCCGATGAAACCGATACAGATTCATCTGTTGGCTCGTACAGCTCTAAAAGACAACTTCGCACGCGTCCACCAGGCAAGAAGGCTCGTGTGGAGGACAACAACGATGACAAGCGAGGTGCGAGTATTACATCGTCCTAATGGCTGAGTTATCTAGCTATAACCTTGCTTCTATCAACATTAACACTATCACGAACGCTACGAAAATCAACGCACTTCAGAGTTTTGTACGAACGCTACAACTTGACATCGTTTTCTTCCAGGAGATAGAAAATGAACAACTCTCTCTTTCTGGTTTCAATATCATCTGCAACGTAGACCACATGAGGCGGGGAACGGCAATTGCGCTCAAAGACCACATACAGTTTTCTCATGTGGAGAAGAGCTTGGATGGCCGTCTAATCGCTCTGAGAATACAAAATACAACTCTCTGCAACGTCTACGCACCATCAGGATCAGCTCTACGTTCCGAAATAGAGCGATTCTTCAACGGAACGATCGCATACTATCTTCGGCACAACACGCAACACATCATCCTTGCTGGCGATTTTAGCTGCGTTCTCCGTCCGTGTGATTCCACTAGCATTAACACAAGTCCAGCACTGCAGGCAACCGTACGACAACTTCAGCTTCAAGATTGTGCAAATTGTATCCCACAACCATCGCACCAACATACGTTACACATAATGCGGCATCCAGGCTCGACCGCATATATGTCAGTGCTGGGCTTTGTGCGCATCTACGAAATGCAGCAACACATGTATGTTCATTTACGGACCATAAAGCCCTAACGGTGCGCTTTTGTCTTCCCCACCTTGGTCGTGGACAAGGGCGTGGTTTCTGGTCCCTCCGCCCTCATCTTTTAACTGTCGAAAACGTGGAAGATTTTCAAACTTGTTGGCAATACTGGACCAGACAACGAAGGTACTTTCCCAGCTGGATGGCTTGGTGGATAGCATGCGCGAAGCCGAAAATTAAATCTTTTTTTCGATGGAAATCGAGTGAATCGTTTAGTACGTTTAACGCTGAACACCAACGCCTATACACTCAACTTAAAATAGCGTACGATGGGTATTATCAGAATCAAACCATGCTAGTGACCATCAATTGTATTAAAGCGCAAATGCTCACGCTGCAGCGAAAATTTGCGCAAAACTTTATTAACATAAACGAGACCTTTGTGGCGGGAGAAAGTTTGTCATCATTCCAGCTGGGCGACAGGCGACGTAAAAAAACGACGATAACAGAGATACAAAATGAACGAGGAGAGCAAATACAGGAGTCCCTAGAGATCGAGCAACACATGTTTCGATACTTTAGAGACTTGTACACGGCAGAAGAGACGAGACAGTCTGGGGAAGACAATTTCCAAATCGAGAGAGCCGTACCATTGCACGACGAAGCCAACGATGCTATGATGACAGAGATCGATATACACGAGTTGAAAAATTCTATCCGAACGTCGCAAAAACGAAAATCACCGGGCAGCGATGGGCTGCCATTAGAATTCTACCTAAAAACATTCGACGTCATCTATCGCGAGCTCTTCTTTGTCATGAATGAAGCAATGACGAATGAGCTCCCACCGGAGTTCACCGAAGGCATTATTGTACTCAGCTAAAGGAAAGAGCGGCGGCGGCGGAACAGCGAGAGCGTATCGACCGATAAGCCTACTCAATGTAGATTATAAAATTCTCTCCCGCGTGATGAAGGTTCGCCTGGAACGCCTGTTGCGATCCCATCGAATCCTAAGTGACGCTCAGAAATGCGCCAACACGGACCGATCTATTGTTCAAGTTACGCTCTCTCTCAAGGACCGCGTGGCTCAGCTCATCGCTCGAAAACAAAAAGGAAAAATGATCTCGTTCGATCTCGATCACGCTTTCGATCGGGTTTCCCATGAGTTCTTGCACCGGACGCTTCTCTCGTTGGGTATCAACCAGAGCTTCGTTAGCTGGCTTTCTCGGGTTGCTAATACCTCTTCGTCACGCCTGATAGTGAATGGGCACCTCTCACAACCGTTCAGCATAGAACGATCCGTTCGTCAGGGAGACCCGTTGTCGATGATACTCTTTGTGCTCTATCTACATCCTCTTCTCAAACAATTGGAGAGTGTGTGTGGTAATGATATTTGCGTTGCATATGCTGACGATATAACGGTCATTGTAACATTGTAACCAACAAGATCGACCAAATATTTCAGCCATTTGAATGCTTTGAAAACGTATCCGGTGCAAAACTTAATCGTCAGAAAACCGTGGCAATCGATGTCGGTTTTATCAATGGAAGTCCACTGACAATACCAGGACTGCAGACTGATGAGCAGGTCAAGGTGTTGGGTATTATTTTTGTAAACTCAGTGCGACAGATGTCAAAATTAAACTGGGATGCTCTAGTATCCCGAATCTCGCAACTTATCTGGTTGCATAACATGCGCTCCCTTACCCTGCAGCAAAAGGTGATACTTTTGAATACGTTCATCACAGCGAAGGTTTGGTACCTGTCATCTGTAATTCCACCTCAATGTGTACACACAGCCAAACTTACAGCGACAATGGGATCTTTCCTGTTTCGAGGGATACCCGCGCGTGTGCCAATGCAACAGTTGGCGCGCAGCAGAGAGCAGGGCGGATTGAAGCTACAGCTGCCAGCGATCAAATGTAAAGCACTTCTGGTTAATCGCCACCTACAGGAGATCGATTCCCTTCCCTATTACCAATCCCTTCTTACCGAAAACCTTCCTCTCCCTGCAAATTTTCCTTGCCTAAAAATCCTCTCCCAGCTAATTCCTTTACTTCCACACCACATCCAACAAAACCCCTCCAGCGATCAAATTCATCGTTTCTACTTGGAACAAACGGAGGTGCCTAGAGTGGAACGAAATCATCCAGGTGTAAACTGGAAGAAAATATGGATGAACATTTCTTCACGGAGGCTATCGTTGTGCCAGCGCACTGATCTATATCTGTTTGTGAATGAAAAGACGGAACACCGCAAACTGCTTAGCGTCATCGGTAGAGCAAACGATCCATACTGTCAACATTGTGCGGGCATTGTCGAAACTCTTAAACACAAATTCTGCGAGTGTCCACGAGTAGCTACAGTATGGTTATTTATGCAGCAAAGATGGACGACAATTCTCGGTGGATGGCAGAGGCTATCCTTTGACGATCTTCTACGACCAATATTGGGAAATATTGCGTCATTGAGAACATCTCAAATTCTGAAAACCTTCATTAAATACATTAATTTTGTTATAGCAGATACGAATAATCAAATAGATGTAGATGAGCTAGAATTCATTTTGAATCTAGTAGATTGAATTTTACACACGCTATGTAATATTAAAAAATAAATAAACGATATTTTACAAAAAAAAAAAGGAGAGGTAACAAACAAAAAAAAGCTCTTCGAAGCCCTCGAGTGCGCCTGGCAAAGAATCGACGAGAACCATCTGAAAAACCTAGTTGAAAGCATGCCTCGACGTCTTCAAGCGGTCATCAAAGAGCGTTTCCAGATGAAATCAGCCGGAAAAAGTCAAAATCTTGCACGACCCTCCCCGATGTGGATGAAACTTTGCACATGTCTTCGGAATTGGTGATGATGGATTTTGCGCGGGTTAAGGGAACTTTTTGACTCAAGACATTTTTTTCAAAAGGCGTATGTGTTTTGTAATGCGTATTTTTCAAAAAATTCAAAACTCGAAAACCGTTGGTTGTAATAAAATTGCGTCTGAGAAGAAGTTGTAGTTAATTAATTTGACTTAATAAAAAAAATATGTACACCGTATTAAAAAAAAAATTTCTTCAAAAAAATTGAAAATCAAACTTAAAAATCAATTAGCAAATCTGTCCAAAGTACGATTTTTATAATTTTTTATTCAAAAAGGCTTTGAGACATAATAAGAAGAATAGAAGTTGTTATACGATGGAGCAATTTCAGATAAAAAAAGTTCTTAGAAGTAAGAAAAATTCAAGTTTTTTCCAATTTGTTGTTTTTGCATGAATAACCATATTTTAATAATATAATACGATTTTTCTGCTTCTGAAAATGTAAATACAATTTTTTTTAAAATAGTAGAAAAAATAAATAAATCATGTATGAACAAAAAAAAACTCAAAATTTTTATTTGGTAATTATTATTCGTTAATTTCGTTAATTAAGAAGATGTTCAATCTTCTTGGTGTCAAAAGGATAGTTGTTGAAAATTGTATGTACAATTTGAAAAGAATACTTTTGCAGATGGACGATCACGGCTAACATTTTACAAAGGGATATTTTCATGGAAAAAGCCATTTTTTCGACATTAATTCCAAATTATCTCGAAGGGCTTCAAATGGTGAGTTGACAACTTGGCAGGAGGATGCGACCGACCTCTGGTCCTCACAAGTTCCTACCTCACGCCTCCACGAGTCATATGATCACAAAAGACTGCCAGCTGAAACATGGAGACGCTGGTTGGCGTAGCCTGGGCAATGTTGTCAATCCGACAATAGCGAAGTGAGGGGGTGCGACCGGTACATCATATCATAATTTTCCATTCTCATATCTTTCAGGTCATCCAGGTCGTCAGGTATTACAAAATAATTTAAAATTTAAAATTCTTTTTTTTTTCATGGCGGTCATACATTGCCTAAATTTTCTGGTTCATAATGGATGCGCAAGTTTGTCTACAATTGCAACAAAACAGCAGTCGGCACACATGTAATTTTCAATTCATATTACAATATACCCTCACTATATATTTTATCTTATAGGACATTGTTTATTCATAGCCTAATTCTGTATATTTCATTACATGTATTACGCCAGAAAGGTAAATTTCTCTCAGGTACCATACAGTTTAGAAGAGGAGGTCTTGCGGTTATAGGATGATCATCTTCTGGTAGAAGCAGCAGTAAGAATGGGGATCAATTTTCAGCTGTATCTAGCACCGTCGGAGTGGCCTTCTCGAAAGTAGCAATGGATGTATCTATAGATGTGTAGATACTAGTATGTATTATTATATGATGCATGTTTTTTACAAGCTCTAGCATATTTTCATTAATAGAAATGTTGACGGAGTGGCCTTCTCGAAAGTAGCAACGGATGTATCTATAGATGTGTAGATACTTGTATGTGTTATTATATGATGCATGTTTTTTACAAGCTCTAGCATATTTTCATTAATAGAAATGTTGACGACTCTCTCGACCTTTAATTCCTTCATTATATTTTCCATTAAATGGCGTAATATGACCTTAACATTTCAGTACACGATCATCAACTACTATTTGAGCGGTTCAGAGGAACACAGCTGTTCATCATTATTAATTGCATATCATAAATATAATATTATGGAAGAAGTAATAAAATAATTAATAAAATTTTAATTGCTTCAGTTTGGTGATCCGGCCGGTATAATTATTTTATTACATTATATCAAATAATAATCAAAATTAATAAATGCTCTTCATTCCAGAAGGTTATATATCTATATGTCATGATTAAATACGTAATAATATAATATTATGGTTTTATATACAATTGAATGCTTTATTGATATTTATACCTCAATGAATAACAAGATGACCTTCACATTCCAGAGATACAGTCACCCATCAGTGATGCAAAGTGGTACGAAGCTGCATATTATTATTACTGCCTTAATATTATTATTTCAGCAGGTTAATTAATTTAGTTTAACATGGTTATCATAGGCTCGTGAACTCCAACTATTACATAATTTAACTAAATATCCTTATATAATTTTTGCTCTACTATATAATCATATATAACATATTATTATTACATTACATCTATATTTATATAAATATAACAAATACTGGGTTGGGAGGGAGCACCAGGGTATCATTCAAGCTGAAACTGGACGATGGTTTGATTGACTGCCTGAGTCTAGGAGGGAACAAACAGTATCATTTCTTATCCTACCGATTCGAGTGTGGTGCTGCGAGTTCTACTCCAACAGTTTCAGGGAGAGTGACGCGCCCTTCTTAACAAGCCATCCTGTAGAAAGCTTAATGAGTATTGCGAATTGTGTTATTCGATTTGTTGGATCATATCGTTGGAAGGAGATTCTTAATTTCCCGTGGATTTCGTGTAAGTGTCTCTGCTTGCGGGTCCACCCCTCCGTTTTTGGCCCTTCATACAGCGATAGTGCGAATTCAGATCGGTGGCCCAATTTGATCTTGCTGTTAAGTGGAGCTGCATCCAAGCCAAGGGCTAGAGGGGATGGTGGCTACCATACATACATACATACATTAATTTCAAATTATCTCGAAAACGGATACATATAGAATGTTGCTCACCAAAAGCATTTTTGTTTAAAATCATTAGAAAAATCGTATTATATTACTAAAATATGGTTATTTATGCAATTACAACCAACTATAAAAAACTTGTATTTTTCTTACTTCTAAGAACTTTTTTATCTGATATTGCTCCATCGTATAACAACTTCTATTCTTCTTCTTTTGACTCAAAGCTTTTTTCGATTTTTTTTTATAAAAATCGTACATTGGACAGGTTTGCTAATTGGTTTTTAAGTTTGATTTTTAATTTTTTTTTGAAGAAATTTTTTTTATTACAGTGTACATATTTTTTTCATGAAGTCAAATTAATCAACTACAACTTCTTCTCAGACGCAATTTTATTACAACCAACTGTTTTCGAGTTATGATTTTTTGAAAAATACGCATGACAAAACACATACGCCCTTTTGAAAAATTTGTCCTGAGTCAAAAAATTCCCTTAACCAGCGGTAAATCCATCGTCACCAATTCCGAAGACATGTGCAAAGTTTCATCCAAATCGGAGAGGGTCGAGTTCAATCATTTGCTCATTTGGCAGAGAAATGCTCCAAAGCTAAAGGAAGTCACACGAAATATTAAATTCAATGTTCTTGGTTTTGAAGTAAACATATCACGGATGAGCACTTTATTTTTGCCACTGAATTAAAGAGTTGTTTTGTTTATTGTTTTGTTAATAAAGTTACATGAATAATTTTTCGTTTGTTGTTCCTCATTTCGAAAGAAGAATTGAAGTCATTCATTTTGACCCAATATGTTACCACTGAATCGCTGCAAATCAAAAAGTTGTATTGAGAAAATAAACATAAACCAACGTGAGCACTTTATTTCTGCCAGTACTGTAGTTTTCTGATCACATGAAGCTTTGTTTCTATTAATATTATTTTTCGGGAAATCCCGGATGCTTGTGCACTACGCATTATCTGTGTTCGCTGTTCAACAGGGATAACCCTCTCCCTAATAACATTTCATTACATTTGTCACATATGAGAGGTCGAGGAGTACTCATCGTCTCTCCTTCTGAACTTCATCTACTATTCCAGGAATAATATCCATTCCGCCTCTAGATACTACTTAGAGTATCGGATTGTGTCTGGATGTTTTTGTTGGGAGATGTTGTGATTGAATGTTTCATTTGTTTCGGAGGTCGTCAGGCCGGATACTTACATTGTTCAAGTTGCTATTTTTTGGAGCGACATAGGGAGGAAATTTCGGAACATGTCTTGTGGAGTGGTCTGTCGATTCGCAAAAGTAGTCAAGTATCTGTTTATTGAGGCTTTGTCATTGTTGATTGGATTGACGTTTTTTTCGGCTTTTTCATGTCGTTTTGGATGTTGCAACATGTTAAGTGATGATTATGTTTCTCAGTGACAGACCAGTGGATTTCAGATGTGTTTTGTTGCTACATGTGTTGTGTTATGTTACGTAAATTGCATGCATACGTTCAATGCCAGAGGGGGATGGGGGTCTGCATTGTGTCAGACAAGGTTACGGCTGGATGAGAGATCGGTCTTCAAACTCAGAATTTTGACGTATTTCTGTGGTCTATTGAAATAAACCACCCACACTTGTGAGTGGCCCCAACAGCATTCTTACTGTTGGTTTAAATCGGTCCTCAAACTCGGTGTTTTAGAATACTTTTGTATTCTGCTGAATTAAACCACCCACACTTGTGAGTGGTCCCAACAGCATCCCTACTGTTGGTTTAAATTGGTCCTCAAACTCGATGTTCTTTACGTATTCTTGTATTCCATTGAAATAAACCACCCATACTTGTGAGTGGCCTCAACATCATCCCTACTGTTGGTTTAAATCGCTTCTCAAACTCGATGTTCTTAACGTTTTCTTGTATTCCATTGAAATAAACCACCCACACTTGTGAGTGGCCCCAACAGCATCCCTACTGTTGGTTCAAATCGGTCCTCAAACTCGGTGTTTTAGAATACTTTTGTATTCTGCTGAATTAAACCACCCACACTTGTGCGTGGCCCCAACAGCATCCCTACTGTTGGTTTAAATTGGTCCTCAAACTCGATGTTCTTAACGTATTCTTGTATTCCATTGAAATAAACCTCCCACACTTGTGAGTGGCCTCAACAGAATCCCTACTGTTGGTTTAAATCGGTCTTCAAACTCGGTGTTTTAAAATACTTTTGTATTCTGCTGAAATAAACCACCCACACTTGTGAGTGGCCCCAACAGCATCCCTACTGTTGGTTTAAATCGGTCCTCATACTCGATGTTTTGTATTCTGCTGAAATAAACCACCCACACTTGTGAGTGGCCCCAACAGCATCCCTACTGTTGGTTTAAATCGGTCCTCAAACTCGTTGTTCTTAACGTATTCTTGTATTTAATTGAAATAAACCACCCACACTTGTGAGTGGCCCCAACAGCATCCCTACTGTTGGTTTAGATCGGTCCTCAAACTCGATGTTCTAAAATACTTTTGTATTCTGCTGAAATAAACCACCCACACTTGTGAGTGGCCCCAACAGCATCCCTACTGTTGGTTTAAATCGGCCCTCAAACTCGGTGTTCTAAAATACTTTTGTATTCTGCTGAAATAAACCTCCCACACTTGTGAGTGGCCCCACAGCATCCCTACTGTTGGTTTAAATCGGTTCACAAACTCGGTGTTTTAACATATTTTTGTATTCTGCTGAAATAAACCACCAACACTTGTGAGTGGCCCCAACAGCACCATTACTGTTGGTTTAAATTGGTGCCAAAATTTGAATAGCTTTAATGTGCATCTATGTACAGAGAATAAACCGGGCACATAGTTAAATATCATATTCGCTGCCGACGTCAGTTGAATTCAGCACACCGTTTACCAAAACGGATCCAGCTGCAAACCCAACCATTTTAACCAACATCCCAGTGATTTCTCGTGGAAGTGCAGAGGTGTTCTCGGCTTCCCACAAAGCGAGTATTACATCAACATATTCCTGCCCATTCCCTTTTTGACCTGCATTCGGGCGAGGCTGGCGCCGGTATTGCCTTAGTTTAAGATCACCAGTTTTTACACATTGAGGATGTATGCTAGTCCCAAGCATCATCTTTTGGTTCTTTGTGTAATAACAGCTGATCTGACAATAACGGAGTAGCAACCTCGGGCGGTCAATCATGCTCATGCTCATATTTAACGAATCGGAAAATTTGTTTTCATTATTTTGTCAAAAAAAAAAAAAGAAAATGTAATGTTCCGTTCAGCCTACGAGCTATATCACTTAATATAGACTAGCTTCGTATCAATGTTCGTACATCTAGTTGGAAATAAAGCATCTGACGGCTCATATCAAGACTCGCTATATCAAGTTATATAGCTCGTAGTCTGAATGCTCGTAGTCTAAAACAAATTGAGTTTATTTCCACAACTTGATAGCATTTTGTTAGGCGTGAGAAAGTTCAAAAACCATCTTTAACGATCAGTGTAAGTTAACTGTGATTGGACATACCAGATTTTTGCAGTGAATAGCCAAGACTGTAGAAATAAGGGGTGTATATTAATTTTAATCTAATAAACTGAAAAAGATTTTTCATAAAGGCCTAATGCCTGGTACAGACATACAACGTACAGCGTTGTACCATAGACTAACTCTAAGACCAGTAGGTCCCATACAAAAACGATTTTTTTCTTAGCTCAGTCAGTACTAGAACATCGTCCCAAGCTCGGTCCCAAGCTCAATAATGCACCCCTTATAATGAACTCACATGAACACACTCTCAAATACTCTGTCAAAATAACACAGCAAATCAAAACAAAGGCGCAAATATGTATAACAAGGTGCTGGCTTCAAGGTGTAATTCGGACCAAGGGGTTCTACAACAGTGAACCAATTTCAAATCGCTAGTTACATATTGATTGTTGGTTGTACTCCTTTAGTCTAGTACGTGTTTTTTGGTACTGGATTAAAGTATTTGACAGTTCGTACAACGGTCAGCGTTGTATGTCTGTCCCAGGCATAACTGTCAAACGTAAACAATGACTTCTTTCGTAAAATTCTCAACGCACAAAGGTTACCCATGTAAGCCTCCAATTCTATTGGATAGCTGAACTCTTCTTCTTCGGAATTACCGTGGTGGATTGATTAGGCGAGTTTTCAATGACGAGAAACTCGTGGAGAAAGCCATTGTTTACGTTTGTCAGTTAGGCCCTAATGAAAAATCATTGTCGATATATCGACACTAAAATCACCGAAAGACAAGATGGACAAAACATTTGCCGAATAGAAACATCGTACGGAAAACATTGTTTTTATTTGAACACGACAAATACCGAATCAAATAACTTGGCTAACCACTGAATTAACCTGTTGGTGCGACACATCTAAATCCAGATTCAAGATTATCGAAAAATCCCACGCTAGCGAATCAATCTCTAAAAAATCTTGTTTCAGCTTGTGAATTTTAATCCATCAACTTGCATCGTGCTGCATCTTTTTGCAGTAAATCTTTAAAATCTTCAAAATCTTGAATCCTAGAGGGTTTGAGCTGTTTAGTGGAATACCTGTAACTACCCGCATAACGAAAAACAATTTGCTATATAGTTAAAACTATACTTCGAATGTAACATATATTATCACATTTTATGTTATTGTTGTCGAATAGTTGATTCTCATTTTCACCATACAACCTCTACATTAACACATATTGTTAATGTATACCATATTGTCCTTGGAAGGTTTTTTATTGTCTGTACTCGGTCTGGATTATATACTAACTTTTTGGCATAGAGTACAGCAAAAATTTCGTTCGTGAAAATTGCCATTTTTTAATAGTAACCTAACTTAACCGCCTATTCAACATATTGTTATTTGGCCTCTTACCATATGACATATTGTTAAAACTGTACAGGAGATTGTTAGTTTATAATTGACAACTATAAGGGTAAAGGTCGTAAAAATAACGGAAACAGTCGTCAACAATAAGGGAAAGGGTACAGGAATGGTTTGTGATTATGCGGGTAGAAATTAGAAGAAAAATTAGTATTCTCCATTTAATTCCTACTACCTTTGCTTATTTTCGACAGATACGCGTATCTGTCGAAAATAAGCAGAGGTAGTTGGAATTAAATGGAGAATGTTAACTTTTCTTCTAATTTCTAGTTTCAAAATCTTCTTTCTATCTACTAAGCGGCTTTGTATTTGCACCGATAGTTCAGCGTGGTCAATATTGGACGAAAAAGGAAAATACTTATGTTGGAGCCTCAACTTTGACGCTGGCTGTAGTCCAAACCACTTAATGGAAACAGTTCAAATTTTGTCCACATAAATATTTTTTAAAGTCATGAAGAAATTTTTAATATGCTACTTAAATTTTTCACAGAAATACGGTTTTTTGAAATTGGTATGTCCAAAATGACTTTTTTCACATATGTTATGATAACTTCAAATTTATAAACTTTATCAACACAAAACATAAGGTCGAAACATTAGTTATAACGTTGTCAAAATTTCAGCCAAATATTTTGATAATTGAAAAAGTTACAGAAGGTTGAACAACGCGTTTTTTGGAAGAAAATTTTGCTCGGCTTTTTTTTGCTACTGAGTGTACGTGTTTGCTAAGGGCGATACGGTCAAAATTTGGTCAATATCAACTTGACGTATTTTTTTTTTAATTTTGCATTTAAAAAACCTGAACACCCCTCATTTTGAAGGTGTGTGTGTGTAGAATGTTGCTCCTATTTTCATTTTGGAATTGAATCTTCAGTTGTCAAAATGCCGTCCAAGCAAGAAGAGCAGCGTATCAAAATTTTGCTCGCGCATCGCGAAAATCCGAGCTACTCGCACGCAAAGTTGGCAAAATCGCTAAAAGTTGCCAAATCAACCGTTACAAATGTAATTAAAGTGTTTGGGGAACGTTTGTCGACAGCCAGGAAGTCTGGATCGGGGGAAAATCGAAAACCGGAAGCCGCTGAGACGACGAAGAGAGTTGCCGGTAGTTTCAAGCGAAACCCTAACCTATCTCTCCGAGATGCCGCAAATAAGCTGGGTGTATCGTCTACAACCGTGCATCGAGCCAAAAAACGAGCCGGACTATCGACTTACAAGAAGGTAGTGACTCCAAATCGCGATGATAAACAAAATACGACGGCAAAAGCGCGATCCCGGAGGCTGTACACGACGATGCTGACGAAGTTTGACTGCGTGGTAAAGGGGGATACGGTCAAAATTTGGTCAAGGGAACACGCGTGTAAATCGGTGAAATCGTTTATTTAAAAAATCAAATTAAATTTCTTTTTCAAGTTCAATTAGTATAAAATTCAGGAAAAATATTCAGTTAGGCTTCCGCTTTTCCAAATCCGAATTGCCGGGCCTTACGCTTGACCCCTGCCATCAGATTTTGTACAGCCACCTTTTCCACCTTCTTCGCCGCAGAAAGCCAGTTTACCTTGAACTGCTGCTCGTCCTTAGCAGTTTTTTTGGTCTTCTTTAGGTTCCGCTTGACAATAGCCCAGTATTTCTCAATTGGGCGGAGCTCTGGCGTGTTGGGAGGGTTCTTGTCCTTGGGAACCACCTGCACGTTGTTGGCGGCGTACCACTCCATGGCCTTTTTACCGTAATGGCAAGATGCCAAATCCGGCCGAAACAGTACGGAACAACCGTGTTTCTTCAGGAAAGGCAGCAGACGTTTATTCAAACACTCTTTCACGTAAATTTCTTGGTTGACAGTCCCGGAAGCTATGAAAATGCTGCTTTTCAAGCCACAGGTACAGATGGCTTGCCAAACCAGATATTTCTTTGCGAACTTTGACAGTTTCGTGTGCTCGAAAATATCTGCTACCTTTCCCCTTTCTTTTGCCGTATAAAACTCCTGTCCCGGAAGCTGCTTGTAGTCGGCTTTGACGTAGGTTTCGTCGTCCATTAAAGGGTGATACGGTCAAAATTTGGTCAAGGGAAAACGCGTGTAAATCGGTGAAATCGTTTATTTAGAAAATCAAATTAAATTTCTTTTTCAAGTTCAATTAGTATAAAATTCAGGAAAAATATTCAGTTAGGCTTCCGCTTTTCCAAATCCGAATTGCCGGGCCTTACGCTTGACCCCTGCCATCAGATTTTGTACAGCCACCTTGTCCACCTTCTTCGCCGCAGAAAGCCAGTTTGCCTTGAACTGCTGCTCGTCCTTAGCAGTTTTTTTGGTCTTCTTTAGGTTCCGCTTGACAATAGCCCAGTATTTCTCAATTGGGCGGACCTCTGGCGTGTTGGGAAGATTCTTGTCCTTGGGAACCACCTGCACGTTGTTGGCGGCGTACCACTCCATGGCCTTTTTACCGTAATAGCAAGATGCCAAATCCGGCCAAAACAGTACGGAACAACCGTGTTTCTTCAGGAAAGGCAGCAGACGTTTATTCAAACACTCTTTCACGTAAATTTCTTGGTTGACAGTCCCGGAAGCTATGAAAATGCTGCTTTTCAAGCCACAGGTACAGATGGCTTGCCAAACGAGATATTTCTTTGCGAACTTTGACAGTTTCGTGTGCTTGAAAATATCTGCTACCTTTCCCCTTCCTTTTTCCGTATAAAACTCCTGTCCCGGAAGCTGCTTGTAGTCGGCTTTGACGTAGGTTTCGTCGTCCATTACCACGCAGACAAACTTCGTCAGCATCGTCGTGTACAGCCTCCGGGATCGCGCTTTGGCCGTCGTATTTTGTTTATCATTGCGATTTGGAGTCACTACCTTCTTGTAAGTCGATAGTCCGGCTCGTTTTTTGGCTCGATGTACGGTTGTAGACGATACACCCAGCTTATTTGCGGCATCTCGGAGAGATAGGTTAGGGTTTCGCTTGAAACTACCGGCAACTCTCTTCGTCGTCTCAGCGACTTCCGGTTTTCGATTTCCCCCCGATCCAGACTTCCTGGCTGTCGACAAACGTTCCCCAAACACTTTAATTACATTTGTAACGGTTGATTTGGCAACTTTTAGCGATTTTGCCAACTTTGCGTGCGAGTAGCTCGGATTTTCGCGATGCGCGAGCAAAATTTTGATACGCTGCTCTTCTTGCTTGGACGGCATTTTGACAACTGAAGAGTGAATTCCAAAATCAAAATAGGAGCAACATTCTACACACACACACCTTCAAAATGAGGGGTGTTCAGGTTTTTTAAATGCAAAATTGAAAGAAATACGTCAAGTTGATATTGACCAAATTTTGACCGTATCGCCCTTTACATTAATTGTTATGTTATGTATCGTCCGTGCGTGGAGTAACGATTATGATGTAGAAGGAGATGTTCGCTCATCACCATGAGGCACCAAGAGTGAACATTAATGTTTCTGGCTAGAATGAAAGATATGAAGAGAAAGTGTTGAAAGTTCCGTCAATGGGCGGCAGGTTGGAAAAAGAACAGATGTTTTTATTTAGAAAATTGAGCGAAAGGGCATGTATCCTGTGGTACTCGTACCATGGACCTCAATTTTTGCCTAACATCCCACTGCGGGATACCCCTATCAATATCAGGGTAGTCTTTTTAAATTTTCCCAGAAGATTCACAGAGTTTAAATAGAAGAATGATTTAAATTTTGAAATTTTTATATTATTAGATTTTTACATTTTTATATTTTAAGATACTAAGATATTTAGAGTTTTAGATTCTAAGAATTTTAATTTTTTAAATCTTAAAATCTAAATATCTAAAATAAAATTGAGATTTATAGATGTTTAACTTTTTAGATTATTAGATATTTAGGTTTTTGGACATTTAGATTTTTAAACATTTAGATTTTTAGATTTTAAGATTTTCAGATTTTCAATTTTTAGAGTTTTAGAGTTTTAGATTTTTAGATATTTAGATCTTTCACGGATACAAATTTCGTCCATTTAAATTAAAAATACCGCTGTTCAACTTGAACATAAAAATTATTTGAAGTAAATAGAAAGCATGTTTCGAACGAAAATAACAATGTTTGAATACAATACGTAGATTTATCGAACAAATAAAATAAATTTAGAACGCAAACAGTAGAGTCTAAACATTATTTAACAACAATAATACTTTATTCTTGTTTTAAAAATTTGTACGTTTATTCTTACTATTAATATGTTTAAAATAACCATAATATTATTTTTATTTCAAACATTGATGTCACTTCGTTTTAAACATAGAATATGTTTGAAATAAAGCAAGTTTATGTTTGCGGCCTGAATAAACTAAGTTAATATTTAAGTTTACCTGGAACA
>JASCZW010006834.1:0-20732 GCA_034211315.2 Aedes japonicus | reverse complement strand
CAATTTGATCTTGCTGTTAAGTGGAGCTGCATACATGACAAGGTCGTAGAAGGGATGGTGGCTACCTTACATACATACATACATGATGTTTTGATCAGTCTAGAAGAGTTAATTATTACTCGCTCCTACAAAGTTCTTCATTCGCTTTTTTTTTTTCTGAAAAACTAAAAGCTAGACAAATATTTATTACACTTGCTGTATCATGAAAATTGATATTAGTCAGAACTGTTATTTGAAGAATGTGTAATGTGTCGGGATAAGGACGGAGCTATCTTGACAGCTGCTTCTACTAAACAATTGAAAATAGTTAAACCCGAAAAAAAATTCTCATAAATTTACAATTAAATGGAACTTTAGAAAACAACACTCCATTGCTATTATTTGTGTTGTTTCACAATTTTTAAAAATTCTAGCAGATTAAGTAAATACTCTAAGCAAGTGAATAGTAGATTGTTTTTATGACAATATGAATTTTTCATTTGTATCAGATATTGAGATATTAATAACAATAAAATTCATTATCAGAAATAGATTTTAAAGTTATTTCATATGAATCCTAGAGGGTTTGAGCTGTTTAGTGGAATACCTGTTATTTCATATGTTTGCATTGTAATTGTATGGTTATTTGTATCCGGAAAATGAAGCAGCTGAGCCTTCAATGCTGTTCTGGAATTACTTACAATTTTTCTTTAGTCACCAGCTGAATTGGCGTGATTCCTACAAATTTTCACGATCTGTCTGTCTGTCTGTCTGAACCTGTTAGAATCGGAAACTACTGAACCGATTGACGCGAAATTTTGTATTGAGGGGTTTTCAGGGCCGGAGAAGGTTCTTATGGTAGTAAAAGACCCCTTCCTACTTTTGAAATGGGGCTTCCATACAAAAAAAGCACAAATATCTGTATAACTCGAGAGCTAAACAAGTGAAGAAAACAGAATTTAGCTGGCAAAAATGTTTCTATGGTGGTTTTGGGACCCCTCCCATCTCTAGAAAGGTGTTTCATTCAAATGAAACTGAAATTTCTGCATAACTAAAGAATGAATAAGGTAAATGGAACCAAATTTGGTTTTGGAACCTGGTTTTAAACCTCTCCTCTCTCTTTAAGGGGGGGGAGCATACAAATGAAACATAAATTTCTGAGTAACTTGAGAACTAATCAAGCAGATCGAACTAAATTTGGCATGTGGAAGATAGACATTTTCTATGGTAGCTCTGCACTCCTTCACACTCTGATGGAGAGGGGGCTCCCATATAAATGATAAACAAATTTCTGCATAACTCGAGAACTAATCAAGTAAATGGAACCAAATTTAGCAGTTAGAAATTTTTGAAGGAAAGAAATATTTTCACGGTGGTTCTATACCGCTCCGTCTTCTGAAAGAAGCGGCTTCCACACAAATGAAGCACAAATTTACGAATAAATCGAGAACTAATCAAGCAAATGGAACCATATTTGGCATGTGCAGGGGATTGAAAGCAATAAATATTTCTAATGTGATTTGAAACCCCTTCTCCTTCTGGAAGACAGAAATGAAACACAAATTTCTGCATAACTCAAGAACTAATCAAGCGTTTGGAACCAAATTTGGCAGGTAGATATTTTTGGAGGAGAGAAATAATTCTATGGTGCTTTGAAGCCTCTTCCGCATTCTGGAAGGTGGGGGGGGGGGACTCCCATACAAATGATAGACCATTTTTTGAATAACTCGAACAGCTTGGAGGAAAAAAAACGTTACTATGGAGGTTGAAGACCCCTTTCCCTCTTGAAGTGGGAGGGGGCTCATACAAATGAAATACAAATTTCTGCATAATTCAAGAGCTTATCAAGCAAATGAAACCTTATTTAGCATATGGGAGTTTTTGAAATCAATAAAGCAAATGGAACCAAATTTGGCATCTGGGGATTTTGAAGGCAAGAAATATTTCTATGGTGGTTCCAGACCCCTTTTTTCCCTGGTAGAAACGGTGGTAGAGAATTATCACTACTGTCATGAAAATGTGTATGCAGGAGTTTTAGGGCCGAAAAAGTTCTTATGATGGTTCGAGACTCCTTTCCTGTATGAAACACAAATTTCAGGATAAATCGAGAGCTAATCAAGCAAATAGAACCAAATTTCAAACAAATGAAACAGATATATATATACCAAACATGAGATTTACCCAGGCAACTAAAACACAAAATGTGTATTTCTTTGGTAAGCAGCATGTTCTGATAGAGGTTTGAGCACCTTCTTAGTCAAAAAGGAAGGTGCTTGCTACATTATGCACAAGAAGTTAATCTAAGATTAGGCAAGAGCAAATACGTTCAAATTGATATAATACGGCGTAGTTTGAAGATTCATGTTTTAATTTAAAATACTTCAACGCAGAAAGAAAAACCATGGTAGAAACTGATCCCAGGGTTAAATTACAAAAATACGCCTTTGATTTATGTTGCAGACATTACACACATTAGCAAACATTTAAAGTAAAACCATAAAAGTACCAGTTCTATTAAGTTTACATTCATTTAGTTGCAAGCGTAGCAGGCAACCGGATTGAGCTAGTTTTCTATATAATCTTGAACTCCTCAAAAATTCCGAGAATCTGAACATGTACTGAAGGCAATTTCAATACCCTGCCTATTGTGAGGACCAGCCTAATGGCAACAATCACCAAGATAAGTTACTTCAGAAACACACACATACATCACTTAGAGTAGATACTTTAGATCTACCAGTGGGCCACTGTGCATCGGTGATAATGATTACAATTACCACTGTCATCAGTATTATCGTTCCGTCATCAGAAATAGAGCAAGCCTCCATCAAGAACGCGCACCATTTGATGGCCTGGAGTTCGATTGCCTCCCTAGCTCCCTTGCCTCCTTCCCCAACTACCAAATCGTTAGCTTAATTATAGACAATCTATCTTCATCCGATGCACATCTCCTGGATGTCAATTCTCAGCAAGCCTCGATACAACTCTCATAGCCATCATCGTCGATTCAATCCAACAAATTCCGGCCAACGATGAGGGCGAGGATGGTTAGGGACGATGCTGATCAGAACAATCCAGGAACAGTCGTAACGGTTGATTGAGTTCGATATCGATTTGACGCAAGTTTTGCTGCCACTTTTCACGGCGATGCTGGGCTTTTTTTTGTGTGCAGGGGAAACCCGGAGAAGCACCGGCGATAAAGTGAAACGCTTTATACGACAACATCATTGCCGTTGGATTGGTAGATAAATGTTGATGCTGAGGAGCTTTTGGAGCGATTTTTCCTGTTTCTTTACGAGCTTTCTGCTCTGCCGGATAGTGAGGACCGATGGGGGAAATAAAATTAATCTAATGCTTCTCGCATAAAAGTACAAGAAAATCCATTTTTCTTTCAATGGCTGTGCCATTAGTGTTCAGAAACGGCTTCGGAGGCAAAGTTTTTGCTGACGTTTTGAGATTATTTTTCTTTCGAGTTTTCTTTTTTATGATGGTAATGTACTCTGGTGACAAGGGAGAGATAATTTTGACCTTGTTCGGGGGGTCGCCTGGTCATTTGGATAGAATTTATAGTGGAAAAATGTGTCGGTAAATTGTTATTAAATGATGCTGGCCAATTACTAATCTAAATAGAATCCAGAGGCCGGGGTGGTATTTAATTGGATGTTTAGAAAGTGATTTGCTGAGTTTCTGCTTTTTCTATGAATCGTAACCAAACTGAACGCAGAACAGACTCTTTAAAACTAACTTAGCATTGCTTTCGTTTCATGCTGAGTTTAATCTTCCACTCAGTTTACTCGAAAGCCGTATTGATCCCTTCAATCATTTATTTTCCTATAACGTCCCAATCCGATTCATCTTCAAACAGTAATCCGAACCCCGGAAATACCAAAAATAGACAGCCAGCATCATAAGCTACCTGCCGCAAATTGGCCGGGGAGAAGACGTTTAAACAGCATGAAGAATGAAATGCCAGCAAAGTTTCCGCCCAGTTGGGGGACCGGGAGCAACCTGGTGCTGGTTGAACCTTCATGCCTTCTGGTGGTATTGTGATAATATTTGCTCACTTGTAGGGCCTTTTATTACAACTTTTAATGAAAAAATTTCATCAGCTAGTATGCGTACGTACGTGTGTTTGCGCGAATGCATTGACTAAACTTTTTCGCCTTCCATTGCCAATGGGGGGCATAGACGGATGCCTGCCTGCATTCAACCTACTGTTGCCAAACACACACACACACCCACACAGGCGAAGCTAAGTACACGCAGTAACAAGCAAACACAGAGATCAGGCTGCTTGCCGAGCGACCTCCGTTCAAACTTGCTTAGAGTATCAACAAGCAAAATAGCAGTGGCAGCACCTCGAGGAGACCTTCTCTTTTCAACTTTCTGCAACCCCCAGGTGGGGGGTCGGGGGAGGTTGGTCGGATGGTTTGTGTTCCAGGAACGGGTGGAAGCTGCTTGTAAATATTTGCGCAGTCACGTTCGGTCGTGTGGAAGTCAGAGTGGTAAAAACCGTCGCATTCATGTGTGGGTGTGCATTGGTGGAATCGATGTACGATTGTTCTACGGATTGGGGGTGGAGGAAGGTGGAAAAAATATTGTGGGCCCGGCGGCGAGAGGAACTGTGAAATTTTCACCGGCGCCGGAAATATTGGTACTGTCACATTGTTCGAAAAAGTCTCCATCTGTTCCCCCGGGATGGTTTGCGGGAATTTGCATATCGGTTTGAATTTTTCTCTTGTCCAATTATACAAAATGTTGGTGTGGTTCCGGAGCGGGATCATTGGAGGAATACAAGTTGAATAAGAACCTTCATCCAGTTATATGCAAGTTGCAAACAACACCTAAGTGAATAGATTTTTTTATTTTTCGATTGATATTTCAAATCTAGCGGACATTGGATGACGACTCCACCACCGGGACTTACTATCGACTCATGAATATGAGCCGGGACCAACGGCTTTACTTCCCTTCCGAAGGAAGACGACTTGACCAGATTTTTTCGCCCCAGAAAAACCACCGACTTCGACTGGGATTGAGCCCAGACCCACTGGGGTACCAACTAGCAGTCACGCTTACCACTACACCACCGACGACGGCTCAAACAGTGCATGGCTACGACGGATTTCGCATAGTGACAAGAGGCCAAATCAGGCCAAAACAAAGCTGGAGAGTCATAGCATTTGATAAAGAGTGTATCGAATATAAGCTATCCACATACATTTGCGTTGTACGCATGTATTTGTGATGGTTTTTTATGCTCTGAACACTGCATGCTGTGCGTTTGACTGTCAGCTTTCGTTTGTTTACTTGTTTGTGCGGTTCAAATTCTGCGTTTTCAAAATGTCGCGTATAGAAAAAGAAGTAAAAATTAAGGTTCTGGACACATGGCTAAGTGAGAAGGGTATTACTATGCGAAAATTGGCGAAGCGGTTAGGAATTAATCATGCGAGTGTTAAAACCATCATTAATAAGTTTGGGGAACACTATTTTTTGGATTAGCTACCAGTAAGAGGCAGAAAACGCGGTTCTTCCAACCCGAAACTGGAGTAGAAAGTGGTATCTCTAATCATGAAGAACAAATCAATGTCAATACGTGGTTTGGCCAAAAAAGCAGGAACGAGTGTTGGAATGATCCAGCGTATCAAGAGACGAAAAAAGACCTGAAGACCTACAAGAAGCAGAAAATCTCGAAACAAAGTGCAGAGCAGAAGAAGCGAGCAGCAACAAGGACCCGGAATTGTACTCGCGTCTTTTGCAGCGTCCGGATGCATGCGTTTTGATGGACGATGAGACCTATGTAAAGGAGGACTCAAAAACCCTTCCAGGTCCACAATACTTTACTGCCGTCGTTGGGGAGGGTGTGAGCGATGCGGACAGGTCGATTCAAGTGGAGAAATTCGGTCGAAAGGTACTGGTATGGCAAGCAATATGTTTCTGTGGTTTGAAGTCAACCATGTTTTACACTACCGGAACTATAAATGCGGAAATCTATCGATCTGAGTGTCTCCAAAAGAGATTGTTGCCTTTATATAAGAAGCATAGTACATCTCCACTGTTTTGGCCGGATTGAGCGTCGGCTCACTATGCCAAAACCACTCTCAATTGGCTTGCAGAAAAGGGTATAGATTTCGTTGAGTAAAATATCAATCCACCAAATTGCCCTCAGCTTCGACCCATCGAACGTAACTGGGCAATCGTGAAGAGGGTTTTCAAGAAGACTGGTAAAGCAGTTGGAAACATGCAGGAGTTCAAAAAAATTTGGGCTCAAGCGTCCAAAAATGCGATGCAACACTTGTCCGGAACTTGATGAAGAGCATTCGATCCAAAGTTCGAAAATTCGTGAAGGAATATCTTAAATTTCATCCGGTCTTCATTATGTTCAAGTTTAACCTCGTACAATAGAGGATCAATTTTTTGTATGAATAAAATATCGGTTTTCAACATAATTTGAAATAAAGTTTGTGGATAGCTTATTTTCGATACACTCCTTAAACGGCAGCAACCACTTTTGCAGACATTCTCTCTCGTACGCATCCTTATTAAAAGTGCCGGTACAGACGAAACTTTTAGATTTTTGACCATAACTGACCACAAAATAAGGCATAGGCGTAGCCAGAGTGGGGGCAGAGGGAGGCCGTTGCCCCTCCTAACTCTTGAATCAATTTTTATAATTTCAATTTTTTATGTAACTGTTTAATGTTGTGTTGTGTTAATGTTTGATAAGTTGCCCCTTTGTCTCAATGAAAAAGTTGGAAGTTGCCTCAATTTTGTGACAAGATGTAGCAAAAAAGTGCACAAAGTGGACATCCATGAGATTTTTTTTTTCAAATGCTAAAGACTAAAATTTTTCTAACATAAGATATTCTACGGGCGAGACGAAACGACTCATACCCAGTTTCAGAGACTAGACAGCAGTTGTGTTATTCTAGTCGAAGATTTTATCCGTTGCTATGAGCATGAGTAAGATAATAAACATGATTAACCACCCGAGACTGCTAATAAGTTGGTGCCAGATGAGCTGTTATTTCACAGAGAACCACCAGATGACGCTTGGGACTAGCATACATTCTAAATGAGAAAAAAACTTGTGATCTCAAACTAATGCAATAACCAGCACCTGCCTCGCCCGAATGCAGGTCAAATAAGGAAAGGAAATTTCATAAGAAGGGAAACAAAGTGTGCAACGTGATCTAACGTTAAACTTGCGGCTATATCCTAAATATAACCCACTTATATTTTTAAAATATTAATACCTATTTCTGATTTGAACCTATTTATACAAATAAAGGGTGTCCACGATGAAATTGCCACACTATGAAATTGCTCTTACTTTTTAACCGTTGGGTAGAATTTAATGAAAATTTGGGTGGATTTAGTTCATAGTGCATTATTTACATCCTGCAAGTTTTAAAGTCCTGTGATCAAAACTCGCGGAAATGGAGTCGAAAGAACAGCTCGTGCGTGATAAAATCTTGCGCATTCATCACGAGAACAAGGATCTCTCGCATCGTTCCATCGCTAAAACGTTGGGAGTCGCGAGTGATTAAGCGGTTCGAGGAACGGTTGACCACCGATCGGAAGCCCAGAAGTGAAGGAAAAAATATTCCGTACAACACCAAAAATCACAACCGCGTAGTTGGGGCCTTCAACCGAAATCCGAACGCCTCCGTTCGGGATGTGGCTAAGAAGCTGCACCTTAGCCGAAGTTTTGTCCAGAAGGCCAAAACTAAGGCTGGGCTTCGAACGTTCAAGGTACAAAAGGCCCCTAATCGCGACGAGAAGCAGAACAAGTCCGCCAAAACCCGTGCCAGGAAGTTGTACCTCAACATGCTGACGAAAGTTGAATGCTGCATCATGGACGACGAAACATATGTGAAGGCCGACTTCAAACAGATCCCCGGCAACCTGTTTTTCACGGCCAAGGATAAGTTCAGCGTTCCGGAGCATGTCCGCACTCAGAAGATGTCCAAATTTGCGAAGAAATTCCTGGTTTGGCAAGCCATCTGCACGTGCGGGAAGCGGAGTGCACCTTTCGTGACCCAGGACACGATGAACGGACAGGTGTACATAAAAGAGTGCCTCCAGAAGCGGCTGCTTCCTCTCCTGAAGGCCCACAACGTCCCAACAATCTTCTGGCCGGATTTGGCCTCATGCCACTACTCCAAGGACGTGCTGAAGTGGTATGCGGACAATAAGGTCAATTTCGTGCCGAAAATGTTCAACCCTCCCAACACTCCGGAGCTCCGCCCCATCGAGAAGTACTGGGCGATTATGAAGCAGCACCTTCTTAAACGACCTAAGGTAGTGAAGACAGTCGAGGAACTGAAGAAAGTATGGGTTTACATGCAAAAAACGGGTGATTCACAGGTTGTGCAGAATCTTATGGCCGAGGTTAAGGCCAAGGTGCGGGAATTTGCGTAAGGACTGTAAATAAAATACGAGTAGAATGGTAAAATGAAGTTTAAAAGTTATTTCTCAATCCCTGAAAATATGATGGCAATCGGATGAAAACTCGAATTTTGCGAATCAATTTTGTGTGTGGCAATTTCATCGTGGACACCCTTTAGTGCTATTGGAGCCAATCATAAAAAGGAACAGTGGCTTACTTGCTCCAGGAAATGGTAGTATGGCAAGCATGGTGAACCAATATTATAGATCACAATTAATTCTGATCCTCACCACCAGAGCAACAGCCCGGCGAACCCCCACATTTCACCAGGAAGCATTTTTGTTATTTACTTTTCTGTGCTCATAAGATTACTCAAATCGCCGAATTAAAGATAACTGAAGCAATGCGAAACTCGCCATGAAACAAAATAGAGCGTAAAAAAGCATCGACACAACCTTTCACAGCCGATGCTCGAAGCAAACTTTTTTTTGTAAACTTTAAATTTTTACAACTGTACCAATCCTATAGAAGTTTCTTACGAACAATCTATGCGAATCCAATTAAAATTTAGGGATTTGATAAAAGTAAAAGCGTATAGATGCATTTCGTGCCTTCTGTCAACTTTATGCTTCCATTGATGTCCAGGCTCATTGGTTTAGCATCAACCGGGGGAAACTTGATCCTATACTCAATCATATCATTATCTCCAATCCGCTCAATCAATCGCTATGTTTTGTGATACATTGGATGGATTAGTATTATTTGAAATAACTCAATAAAGACGTCATCCCAATTTTGCATATTGACAGGCAATCTGTGAACACCCACCTAGTACCTTAAAGTAAGATGCTTAGAGGTGGACCGGAAGTTTCGATGAGCTACCTCAAAGATTTTGTTCTGTTTCTATGGGAGAAAAACGGTGTTTTTTCGGTGTTGCTTTGTCAATATATACACTGAAAATAAACATGGATTTTGAACATAGAACAAATGTCTCGTTAATTGTATGGAACATTCTTAATGCTTGTCATCTGGTGGAATGCTATCATTACACTCCTTTGTACAGAGCACGAAATGAATTTCATGAAGATCAACCAATTGCTGCTTCTCTTCAATCGTACTCATACATGTTGGTTTTGCTCCTCGGGTGTGCTGAAATCATTGATATTTTTTTCAATTACATACTGAGTCGATAAAGAAGATCTGTCAGTCAATCATGCAACCACAAGAGTTTCTTTTTTATTGATAACAAAATATTCGTAGTAGATTATGTTGTTTTCGTACAATGCACGAATGTTCTTTCTGTGCCAATTAATGCTTCGTGTTTTAGACAGTTACGCGTGTGGCATTGAGTAAGACGGTAGGTTCTTGAAAAGTACAAGTCTATTTACAACAAATACAATGAATAGATTTGTTAGTCTTACTTTCGATTTTGTAATAAAATCAAAATTTTACTTTCAGTGTGGGTGAGAGGGTTGTGGAGAAAAAGTACATTTTCAGTATAAACTGTGAACAAACTCGGTGGTTATCCTGAACGAAAAATTTCTCTCTCTCTCTAAAAAAAATATCTTGCCCCACCCTTTTTGAAATCCACCTCTTCATTATCCAAAATGCTCGGCCACAGCGTTCCTTTGCATTGCTAGTCATCCGGTAGGTATGTTTCACAACTTTTTGCAGTGAATGGTTGCCTATCATCATGGTTGGGCACTTTTTCTGCTTTGTACGCCTTCAGCCTCTGCTTTACTTTTTGTACGAATGATTTTGACTTCTCAACTTGGCGAGACACATTTTGCTCGGAAAGATTAGGATTCTCATCAATAATGGCGACCACCTTCTAGTACATTTCTCTGGAGCATACTTTTCGATTTGTTCCACTTCCAACCTTCCGATCCACTGTCAAGCGCTGGTCAAATGATTTGCAAACACAAAACACGGTACTCTTCGGTAGTTTCAGTTTCCTGACAAGATCACGTACCGATAAATTCAACAAAATGCGTTTGTGCACTTCCACTTGATTCGACGCCATTTTTCTGAATGTAACAAGAATGTAAACATGTTTTACCACGAAATAAAGTGGAGAGTATCAACTGTCATATAGATGAAACGTTTCAGCGATCTGTGAAATAATTCAGAATCTACAGTGAAAGAAAAGTGTCTGAAATTTAACGTGGACAGGCTTTTTTTCCGGACGGAGGCGAATAAAATAATTTTGGATCAAATGGCCGGTTTGCGGTTGGCGGAAGGAGAATACTGAAATGCAACCATCGATTCTCATGCCAACAGTGAAGCATGGCGGAGGTTCCGTCATAGAACCTGCTGGATTAGAAGTTCGCTGTTCAGAGAGTCGAATACACCAAGTCAGCACCAATCATTTCGCTGGATGATGGATCGACAAATAAGTACATCGCGCATTTTAAGAGGATTACACTGAACTAGCCGAGTTCTTCAGAAAGATCATGTACTTTTCCGGTCTTAGAGTTAGTCTTTGTCACTGTTTTGACACACTTCGTTTCCTTCACACAAGTCACACAAGCATGCTAGAAATTTAAAAGAAAAGCTAACCTGAAATTTTATAACTACACGTCAAAATTTGACTAATTTGTTCGATACTAGCGTGCTTTTGTTTCTTCTTCGATAGCCAATGGAATGGCCTTGTGCATTGTTTCGTTTTCTCAACTCTGCTAAAATTGCATGCTTCCTTTTGTTTGTTTTACTGTCTTTGGTAGTACTAGAATATTTAAATCTTGATGGTAAATTATTTGAAACTGGGTTCTATAGACAATTAATCCACAGCTCATGGGTTTTGTTGAGGCTAGAACGGCAGTATAGGATGAAGCTCTTTTTTGGCATCCCGTCAATTTTATGATATTACTCGTCTCAATATTTCGGAAATCGATCTGCTGTCGACGTAGTCCTCCTCTCTACTTATGTTGAATAAGAAGTGTATCGAAAAGTAGTTTTAAACATTTAAAATTTTTAAGACAATTCTTAGATTTTCAAAACATTGTATTTTACCACAGTTTAACTGAATTTAACACTTGTCAGTTAAACTACATAAATGCTAAGTTTGGAAATCTAGACAAGTTAATACTTATAATTGCTAATTTCGGTAATTTGATCGTACTTTAGTCTTTATACCTCTGCACAGTGGTTTTTGTGCACTTACTGAACGCTACTGACTAGTTTTTCTTGAAATCTGGCATGTTGTGGGCCACTGCATCTGCCTTTTTCAGCTTCCGCTTGACGATTGTCCAGTAGTGTTAGATCGGTCGCAGTTGGGTAATGTTTGGTGGGCTGATATCTTTTACCAGAAAACCACTGTAGAGTTCTGGCAAAAAAGGCAGAAGTAAGATCCGGCCAGAAGAGAGAAGGAATCTCTATAGATATAGTGAAAGCAACCACTTCTGCAAGCACTCGTTTGGGTAAACTTCAGCGTTTATTGTTCCTTGTGGGTAGAAAATAGAAGATCGCAAGTTACATGGGCGAATTGATTGCCGATTGAGAACATTTCACTGAATTTTATCCGTCACAAAAGTCATATCTGCGATTTGTATTACTTAGGTACAGCTTCCTGTATGTTTTAAATTCTTATTCAGCTGGATCATACCGATGCTGATCACGTATTTCCAGACCATATCACGAGTAGAGTCTCCTAAATATAATCGACGTTTTTTTCCAAAATCGGAAATTTTGGAACTGGGTATTCGTTCAGTGCTTGATGTACTGCTTATCATATTTAACAATCATTCGTTTTACACTTGCTCGACGCACTTTGACCTTTTTGGCAATCAGTGCAAAATTTTCTATTGTGCTTCAATCCGGGACATTTTATTTTTTTTTTGCGTGGAACATAAATTTTCTAGCAGAATGATGATCCCAAGCAAACATTTCTATGTGATACTCCTACAAAACTTTTAACCAGATGAAAATGCCGGATTGTGTGATCGGATAAAAACAACGCTTCTAGTCCTACCGATGGTGTGGGTTAGTGCTTTGGGTTCACTGTGTTCTTATTTGCGTGTTGATAAGGAAAATTCAAAACTATTGTCATCTGCTAAGTAAAACGCAATGCAGATTGAAATAGAACCCGTTACAGATTAGTGAGATCGTTACTAAATATTCATATATATATTTGTACTTATTACGAATGCAGATCAATAAACCCGTGACTTTTTTTTCATATTTTTCTACAAGTCCTACGTAATCTGTCCATCGTTGCTCTTATGTATCCCTTCGGAAAAAAATTCTCGAAGTCATCAACATATGATGATTTCATCGTTGGAGTCAAATATCTTTTTGCCGAGCGATTTTTGCAGGTTTGGGACCAAGAAGCAATCACTCGGGGCAGAATAAGGGATTTTTGCTAATTAAATTGCACAGGTGTTGTATTTTCCTGGTGCGGTCGTCTATTTATCAAATCCTCAATCAATTGACTCACTGCCAAACCCACCTTGGCCTTCTTTGGCGACGATTCCTCAAAAAAAAAACACTGCTTTGACTACTCTTGTTTATCCGGTGCGGTGTGATGAATCTTGCGTTTCGTCCGGCTTTACGAAACAGTGCAAAACTCGTTCCATATTGGTTGAACAATGTCAAAACGCTCCTGCAAAGTTGTTACGGTTGCGTGTGTGGTCAATTGTGAGCAAACGCCATCTTGCGAAAAGCTGGCTTATACCCAAGTGATCATTGAAATTTGAAACCACTTAACCGGATGAAATGTAGAAGGAGATGTTCGCTCATCACCATGAGGCACCAGAGTGAACAACGATCGTCTTTTGGCTCAGAATCCAAGATATGAAGCCAGTTTTTGAGAGTGTCCGCTAGTGTGCGGCAGGATTGGAAATGCTGACCAGATGAGACCATGATACCATCGAGCAGAGAAGGGCAAGTATACGGTGGTTACTCAGACGACGGCATTTTGCCTAACATCCCGCGTTAGGATAGGTGGGCGGGTGGTGTGTTAGGCAAACTGTCGCCGATTTTTACTGGCTCAATTTTTTCGTAAAGAGCATCTCGATTGTTCAATCCTGCCGCGCACGAACGAAATTTATCAGAACTTTATAGCTCTGTCTTCGTCTAGCAAATGACAGTGTTCACATTGCTTCATGATAATTCCTTCTACATCGTACTCCTCGCACGGAGAATAAACAACGTAACAATTAATGTACGGATAAACAGCTATCGCATCCAAAATCACTGATCATGCCAAAACCTTGTCGCAAGTTTGGCTGACTGTGTTATACGGTCTAGCGACCTCAACTGGGCGTCCAGAACGTTCGGCATCTTCCGTGCTTTTACAATCACAACAAAATTCAGTAAACCACTTACATAAAACTTTAACTAATGGTGCTCGTATAGTGTTTAAAAAGTTTAGCCTTGAATTAAGTTATAGTTTTTTGTCCGCAAAGAAATATTCTTAATGAGCACACGAAATTAACTTTTTTCCCATTTCTTCTCGAACATGAGGTAGTTTGCTATAAACGGCTGTCGAACACAATCTATTGGACACGGTTTGCTCAAGTTTTACCAGGAATAAACTGACAGTACCTTGTTGACTGAAACAGTGTTGGCCTTTCGGTTAAGAGGTGGAAAATACAAAAAAGTAAGGAATTATTGGCCTTCCCTCAAACTCAACTTAATTATATAAACATATGTTTGTTTTTCAAATATTGGCATCCTTTATTTGAATTACTGAGTTTATGTTCAGCCGTTTTGTCTACAAAATGATAGAAACAACATTCATTATATTTTTTTTCTAATTTTTCTAAGGTGAAACATATTGTAACAGTTTACTATTAAAAACTGTTCCGAAAAATATAAATTCATTTTTTTCTCAAACAAAACAGGCAATACTGTGACTTTGATTATTTTGTTCTCCAACATTCCTAGTAAATAACATTGTTTTCTTTCCATCTTTATTTCAATTTGCTTGAATTGTTCGTAGGGTATGGAAATTTTCTACTTTTCACTTAACATCTTCTTTCATAGTTTCTACAGTGCTTTCTCTTCACATTTCATACTTTTGACTGAATCTTTCTAGTTTTCTCAACGTTATCTAACTGGTTTTCTATGTTTTTCTCAGCATCGCCTTCGTCAAAGCCCAGAAAGTTTCGATAGAGTGAATCTCTGAGCAGTTTGGTGGATTTATCTCTGTTGGTAAAAATACGACATTGTTCCTTTTGTACCGCTCTAGTGCATATTTACAGTAATGGTGAGAAGCAAGATCAGGCCAAATGGTAGGCTTGTTATGCTGTTTGATTAAGGATAGCAACCTTTTTTTTGCAGACACACCTTCACGTAAATTTGACTATTCAATGTGTCTGTCGAAGTAGGTTAAATATTGCACGCATTTTGAAGTGACGGTTAAGCTTTAGTGTATTTATAATTATCGAATTATTATGGTTCGGAACTAATGAGTTCAACTTCTTGTCGTGCTAGATTGTCGATGTTACATTCCTTCCTGACAACGATGAAAAGGTATCCAGTATGACGTAATTTAGGTCCTGTTGGCCAACTGGTTTAAAAAAAGAATTAATTCCCACATATGCTTCGAGTGACATGTGAGTGTGATTATTCGAGAATACACAAGTCTTGAAAAACCTGTGTTTCACATTCAGGTAGATGTTTGCACAATCTATCATTACTTTTATTTCTGGTTGAAATATTGTGGACCTAAGCTTAATTCAACAGTAAATTAAAATATAAGGTAGAAGTTTCAATGAAAAACAAAACCGAGATATTCATATTATATTATCGCCGTTTTATGTCAACCAAGCTTCATACAATAAATTTTTAAACTTTGAACATCTGCAACTGATACGTATGCGTCCGATGGATTGACACAGTGATACAAAATAATCAGACAAGAACATAATTTTAGTAAAGTAGGTAATAAATGACAGAAACAAAATATTTCCTATAGTTTATGAGTTCATTTTTCTTTCTTTGATTAGATTTCAGTAATTTTTGTTGAATATTGATTGTGACGTATGTACAAACATCTTGAAATTTTTTCAAAAACATGTCTTTTACAAAAAAAATAAAACTTATTGCAGTATGGAAGGAAAAAAATAATAATCCAAGATAGACTGGGATACATCGGCGTGAAAATTTGTATGCAAGGGTTTTTGGTTTCGTGAAATGTTTTTATGATGGTTTAAAACCTCTGGAAGAGGAAGGGGGGGGAGGGGGGCTCATACAAATGAAACACAAATTTCTGCATAACTCGAGAACTAATCAAGCAAATGGAACCAAATTTGGCATGTGAGGGTTTTTCGAGGCCGAACTGTTTTTTCGTGTAATCAAAAATCCTTTTAATGGTACAATCGTCAAGGCTGTCATCACAACTCATCACTGAATATATTATTACTGTTAGATCCTTATTTATCTTTCAGTGAAATTTTCTTCAATATCCTATAGAATTGTAAAAACAATTTTTAATAGTTTTAGCGGGCCTACAAGGCTGCCATCTTCTCAACTGATTGTTGGAATATTTGTGTCATCAGAAGTCTGCCTTGTTGGCAGAACTTGGTTGAAATAGCCGGAAGAAAAATTCATAGCTGAAAATAATGTACTGTTTGTGAGATACAGTATGTACGTATATGCTTGAATGAGTTGTGTGCAAAGTGGCTTAATGTCGTTTTCGGATATTGCCAGTACGGAACTGGGTTCGCCCTAGGTCTAGCCTAACAGCTGATAAAAAGGTTTGTTTATTCAATCGAGTCGGATCGGGATCCACTTTGAATCTGACCCAACATTGATGAGGTTCACTCTCAACTTTTTTCGAGGTTTAACCTGGATTCAACAAAACATTAAAATGAACTATTAAAATAAAATGTTTATGATTACGTCGCAGTGGTAAAAAAAGAACGCAGTGGTAAGAATAAAAATGCAGCAGTACAAACAAAAACGTTATTAGAGGTATAACGATTGAATAATAATCATGTGCTATAATCATTAACATTTAAACCGCCATTTTTTGCAGGCAATGGATATTACCGAACTTTTTACATCCAGCTCTTCAGAAGATTCTGATTCTGAATCGGAGGTGATAGTTCACTATTTTCGATACATAACTAGATATTATACTATTAATATTAAAGGTGATATTAAACTATTTTGGAATACAAATTCGGGACGGCGAAGATAAACGCATCAAAAATTGGCTATTCTGATGACCAAAGAGATAAATAACATTTGACAGTTTATATGATAGCATTTATAACATTATACTGACTCGACTCTGGATCCGTTTTTGTTCGGTAATTGCGAGTCAGAGTCAGACCTGACCCAGGTTTAAACCCGAAAACGAAGTAAAAGATTGCTGCAACCCAGATTAGCCTAGTTCTTCCATCTCGACTATAAAATCGATGGACTGTCATATTTTCTTTTCAACCGGTTCAGCGTTTGACGCAACCGCACCGATGACATCTAACAAAATGGACGCAAACCGAATTTTGTTGCTCGCGAGAATTCAAGTTCTCGGTGTGGAACTAAGTTGAAAAAATACTGGGAAAAAGAGGATATCTTATGTCTTATGTATTTGTCTTACGTCTTATGACATTTGTTTATCTTATGTTTCAACGAATCCATTTGATCCGGTGTGTTTGGAAATAAACAGTACTAGTACTAATCCTTGTGATCAAAGATGGACTTCAAGTGCTCTTCAACCTGTTGCTAAAATTTAAAATGAAACGCTTTCCTGTTCGACATTTCAAGTCCGTCGTAAAGTAGGTTTCTACGGTTTAGAAACCCGCGATTGAAGTGAAGGAAAAGCGAGATAGCTTCACTTCGTGGTGCGCTTCAGATGTAACCTACACGCTTAAAACTCCCTCTCTTTTTTTTCGTATTACTATGCCTTTTTCGCACGGAAAAGTTGCTCAATTTCTGTGACAAAAAGGTGGATCTGGTCAAAAAATTGAGTAGAACCACTTTTTTACGAAAGTCGAGTAACTTTTCCGTGGTAAAAGGGATAATATCATGAAAGAGAGAGGAGCGTAAAGGCTTCCGCTATCCGGGAAGGTTTGGTGAAAAGTTGCTTGTGATTTTGCGTGCAATGCATCAATATGGTTTGTATATGCCGTCAGACATCTTTTTTGTGGATTGTTAGTTTTTGTGTACGTAGGAATATTGCTTTGCTATTTCTTACTGGTTTGTGAATTGTTGTGAACTTGAGTTCTATTTTAAGAATAAAGAATGGTAATATGAGATAATTAGTCACTCTTCCACGTTGTGTTTGTGTTTCAGGGTGTCGGAAGGTGTATATGTGTTTTAATAAATCTGTCATAAGTACAATCGAAAATTGATGCTGACTGGCAACCATGGACCATTTTGATTTTTAATATACGCACATTCATACATCATCTGAATCACATTAGTGCATGGAGAGGGAAACAAAACAGTGAGCTAACAAACAATCGATTCATGAAAGTGCCAAAAGTGCCAGAAATGGTGAGAAGTGTGTTTTAGAGGGTGTCCATACTTGGTGGCCGATTGACTTACCCCCCGCGTAGTATGAAATAAGCGGAAATCATATTAAATTCAAATTAAATTAAATCTAATCAATACAATGTAATTGTAGCTGAACGACATTGACTTGCCACCAGGTGACGACTCCGCCGTATGTCAACAAATTAAAAAAAAAGCAAACCATGCGCGATAACTATACACTGTTAATAAAATTATAGCATTGTATTGACAGTTTATGATATCCTAATACCGTATAATGATATTATAATTTTATTATTTTCACTAATACTCATAGTATTGGCATTAAAATTAATGCAAGATTAAGTTGTCTCCCCCCTAGGCTAGAGAGCCCTGCTCAGTGAATAACATTGATAATTCACGTTAATTCTTTTGTAGAAAAACAAGATAAAAAAAACATCTGGAAAATGTTTTTGCTTCGATATAACGTAATGAAAATAAAAATTGAGTTACGTTATGTCAAAGTATGACTGTAATATAAAATGGTAACCACAATTCCATTTGCAATGTCTGCATGATCGCAAACTGTGTTCTTGTCCGCGCAACCATCATGAGCCTGAAAGTTTGGACAATGTATCATAGCAACAAGGGAAAAAATAATAACATAAATTTAGCTGCATGACTTGTTTTGTCCATTTCAATTCACCGCCTTAATAACATTTAATTTTTAAAATTCAAAATTTGTCATGCCAGCACAAATTCCCTTGTTTTTACGAAGCATTTTCCACTTCCTTAATCACACGAAACCATTTGGAAAGAAACTGATATATCGAAGGAAATAACAGAATGTATGGGGTGCATGATTTATTTTGTTCAGCACTGTACGTTAGTGGTCTCCCCGTCAAACTGCTGCTTACATTTTCCTGTACTCAATCGAAACGTATAAAGTTAAACAAATCGAATTGTGCAAGTTTTATCTATGGCAGATTTGAGTAAGTGGCTCATACTGGCCATACTTTTCCTATTTTTCAGTGATAAACGATAACACCATTTACCTTAATCATACCTATGAAACTCTGCTGTGCAAAGTAATCAATCCGTGCGGAAGGAGTTCACGGATTAGCATTGTGTCAGTTTAAGACAAACTAGATAAGTGTAAGCCATTTTACCAAATTCTTCCAGCATAATAAAGCTTTTGGAGTATCAGAGAAAAATGCACAAAACAATCCACGTACTGAAATTTGCTCAAAACGATTTATTCGAATTTGCCGTTCAGATTGAGGAACTGTTCGAATGGAACCTGTAGGCTGTGCCGTTCAACAAATTTGACAGAAAAGAAGGGAAGGTGTGATTTTGTGATGAAAGGAATTGAAACTTTAGTTACGATTACCAGTAATATTCGTGGTAATCTTCAACAAAACCTGTTGAACGCGAAGAGTATTCACTAATAGTTCAGTTAAGTATCTATTATTAGTATTTCTCTAGGCTCCCTGAACAATTGTTTTCTCACTTATAAAGAAGTTAGACGTCTGTAAGCAATTCATAACCAAATATGTAAAGGGCGAACACGAAATTATTGCGACACCGAAAATGTCATGCCAATTTTCTTATAATGTTTAGAATCAAACCAAAATTTTAGGGTAGTTTTATACATATATTTACTTCAAAAATCAAATGAAAAGTTAATCGATGGAGCCTTGAGTGTAAAATTGAACGCATTTTCGCTTGATGCCCTCCATCAAAGTCTTTACAGTGTCATCCGGTACCAGTTTCTCAGTTTTTTTTCCATTTTTTTAACATGTCCTTCTCGTCTTTGACTGTCTTCTTGCTCTTCCGAAGTTCCCGCTTCATCATTGCCCAGTACTGATCCACCGGGCGCAGCTCCGGACAGTTTGGCGGATTCATGTCCTTTGGAACAAAATGGACAGAATTGGCCTCATACCACTCAGGACACTTTTAGAATAGTGGCATGATGCCAAATCTGGCCAAAATAGCGGAGCTTCGTCGTGCTGCTGCAGAACGGCAAATGGCGCTTCTCGAGGCACTCAGATTTGTAGATCTCGCCATTCACTGTGCCCTTTATCACGAAAGGCTCACTCCTCGGTCACCGAGAGCAGATGGCCTGCCAAATGAGATATTTGGAGGCGAACTTCGACATTTTCTTCTTCTTAAATTTGTCGTCCACATAGAACTTGCTCTTGCCGGTGAAAAACTCCAACCCCGGAATTTGCTTAAAATCGGCTTTTATATACGTTTCGTCGTCCATCACACAGCAGCCATATTATGGCAGCATCTTCTCGTAGAGCTTCCGTGCCCGAGTTTTAGCCGTCGATTGTTGCCGCTCATCGCAGTTTGGGAAGTTCTGTACCTTGTATGTATGTAGTCCAGCTCTCTTCTTTGCATTCTGGACGAAGCTCTGCGACATGCCGTTCTTTTTAACCAAATCAGGGCTTGAAATGTTGGGATTTGCTTTAATCATCCGCTTCACCTTTCCCTCCGTCTTTTTGCTCTCCGGTCCCGGTTTTCTTCCAGCTCCTTTGCCGTGGTCCAACGTCAACCGCTTCTGGAACCGCTTCAACACTCTGGAAACGGTTGAATGGTGAATGTTCAACATTTTTCCCAACTGCCGGTGCGACGGGTCAGGAAATTCCAGGTGTTTGGAAAGAATTTGTTCTCTCGACTCACGTTGGTTCACTCATTTTCGTTGAATCGAAAACACGACTTCGAGTTTGACAGCATGTAAACAATACACATCAATGAGAAAGTGTGCAAAATTTGGTTGATTTTTACACAATGGTAAAAAACGTTATGCCCTGTTGAATGTGTCGCAATAATTTCGTGTTCGCCCTTTAGTCTTAGAAAGCATGTGTACATCAACGTATGACCACACGTTACTAAGCTAGTTCTACTTTGAAAGTAACTGGGGTTTTCCAACGGA